>DVXP01000555.1:0-19539 GCA_018235645.1 Junonia grisea | reverse complement strand
GACTATTATTGGGGACATTACCTTTTTCGACCATTCAATAAATCTTTTCTCATCTTGATTGTAAGTTTTACTAGTTGCTTATTCTGTTGATACAAATAGTAACAGAATAGTATATTTATTACCCTGATATTTATTTTTACATTTAATGTGTATCCGCATTTTATATTATTACTTTTATTCATTATACATTGTTATGACAGTCTAAAATATCTAAACTGGGCAAAGGGTCAGTCTTCGAATATTTTACAGACTGACTTGCTTTAAAAACCGTTAGTTAATTCCCTTACTACTTCAATGCAATTTCTCTTAACATAAATGTTAAGACATAATAAAGGTTTTCGTAGTTTTTCAATGTTGAGTTCAATATTTTAAACTTTTGTAAATTTTGCAGTGATAGCAGAGTTTTGAATCTTCAATCATTGTGCATTGGTTAAAAAAATAATAATGATGTCCCAGACGTTATCGTTATAAAACACAATTATAAAATTTCAAAAGAAAATTTTACTACTGTGCAGATATCCACTAAGAAAGGATTTTAAGAAATTTTATCCCTACAGTGGTAAAAAGGGATTAATGCATTTGTAATTTACATTAAGCATAGGAGCGAAGCTTTGCAGAGTTGTGCTAGACCAACTCAAGACCTGTCTTTCGATACCAAATATGTCATAATTATTTCACTATTCTTATTTCATTTCAGCTCAAATATTTCGCTTGAGCTTTATATATTTAAATATACTAATCCTTTAATATCTCATAACATAAAGATGGCGTTTCTTATACTACGTTAAAATACCACAAGTACCAATATTTATTATATGCACATATAGGTACAAAATGACCTAGTTACAAATATGTATTTAAATTGTTACAGACTTATATTGATAAATTCTCTACTTCAACTTGTCACATACATATGTACATAGGTATGTAAGTAATTTAATAATAGCACATAATATTTTACATTGAACGATATGTAAATAAGGATACAGCGGATCTTAAGTCTATTTTGAAATTCATCCTCTCTCTCTTATCTTTGTTAATTTCATCTCACTAATGATAGATTTATGTTTTAAACAAATAGTTAAAGTAACAAAATATAAAATAATATTATGCGTATATTTTAAATATATTTCATTTAACCGGTCGCCAATTCCAAAACCACAAATTATTTCTCATATGACTCCAAATTAATGGTGTCCATAAATTATGAACATTCTATTATACCTATATTACATTATATTATAAATTCAATCATTCGTATTGAAAATGTTTAAATATTTAAAACTCAACTTTTATATAGAATTTTATTATAATTTTAATGAAACCGATTCAATTATTCAATACAGCATATATAAACCAGCCATTTCAATAACAAAATAATACGTGAACAATAGTCGATATTTTTGAAGCAACATTGCGAGGGAGTCGTATAGAAGAGCTTTTGTTTAGCGTTCGATGGTAGACGAAGGCGCAAATGACGAGGCGCGAGGTATTGTCGCTCCATTAATGAGCCCGGGCGAGCGGACAGCCGCGCGGAAGAGGAAAATTAAACTCCTGGGCCCCAGGCTTGTGTTCATTACTCCACACCCGATTATTCCGCTGTTTGTAAATGCAACGCAAAATATCACTGAGTCACATGCACAGTTGAGCATTTGTTTGCGTGTGAATTAGAACTGCGATTGCTCATTTAGTTGTGACGCTGTGGTAATATATTTTTTTTTATTTTCTCGCTTCATTAATTTGTGCTTTATGATTTTTGAAATATATTTTTATTTGAGCACTTTGCAGGAGCATTATATTCTTAAAATGATTTCGATTGTTACTGAATACACACTTGTTACAAATAATTTGCTATCGCAAAAGTTTAGCCGTCGTCGCAGAGAAGAAAAATATCTTATTAGACAAATAATAAAATTTGTTGAAAAATTGGCTATGAATATGTGTAGTTATTTTATAGACATACAAAAAAATAAAGTCGCAGGTTTTTTGTTTAAGGATTTACTCTATAAGAATAAATAAGTGGAATAATTGTTATTTATTGTAGTATGATGATTATTTCATATGGTTTTTACTTTGAACCTGTTAACACAAATATAATGTGAGAGTATGAATCCATTTGTCACGATTATGTTTTATACATTATTTTGCAATTTTGGTAAAGTCAAACCAAACAAATTAACTAAAAATACAAAATTGAAAGCGCAACATACCAGCTAGTTTGTTATTACTTTTAATTGAAATAAATTTTGAAATATATTTAGTTTATTAAGCTTACAATGAAATAGTATAAAGTATTGAATCTTTGAATTTTATATTAACTTATTAAGTTAAAATACTGTGTTCCTTGAACATTATTTTTAAAATAATTAACTCGACACATTAACAATGACCACTGACTGATTGACAAGAACAATTGCGTAAAAAAAAGCGCGTGAGAAAAGCTATCGAGGAAATTAAAAGGTTTACAATATAATGTAAGCTTCATACATATAATATAAAGACTTTCTATTCGAATTGTATATAATTTCCATACGTATTGAAGTTTGTTTTTCATTTTATACCTCAACCCGCGGCAGAAATATAGTCCGTGGGGCATTGCTAAGATTTCAATTTCCTTTCCGGAATTACTTGTGCTCTAATCGAACACGCGTCACGGGACACGGGGGGAGCGACACCGCAAATTACTCCCGTTCTGCGTGCGAATGTTTAAAATGTATAATTTAGAAGCGCTCTTACTACACAGCCGGTAAATACTTAATGCCTGTCGATTATTTATTAAACCACGGACCTTATTGATCTCGAATATTTTCAAAATCTTTTAAAGGATGATAGCTATATTTAGAAGATTAAAACGTGCACTTTTTGCGAAACAGACGCTATAAAAGTTATCGATAAAAATTACAATAAATTGAATATATCCCGTTCAGGTAATAGAGTTGAAATAAGTTTTTATGCATGGAAAAGTCAGTAAGTTATAGCGGAGCGGGTATAGGCGTGCGACAGGCGGCTGCTGATTGTAAAGCGCTCACAGACGGAGCCTATTCGATTTCACGGCTCGCCGCGCCCGATATTTATTGTCATCGGTGCATTTGTACGACACGGCGCCTACTGAACCGCGCTGAAAAATCTCCATTCCCGAAATCGGACGAAAACATTCCGACAGTCCCTCAGTCGAGCCGATGACGTTCAACAAAAAAACGTCCAATGTAAAACCGACACGGAACGTGTTGCGACATGGCGTTAACAATCGCCTCGTGAATATGTTTACGAGTAGACACACGTCAACTTGTCTCGTTAGTAAAAAGTCATGTCGTCTCACGATTTATCACCTGCACTCGACAGGGCCCGAGGAGGCAAACTTCACCTTCGAAAATGACGCAAATTACCATCAAAGAACTCATTTATATTTTTCTATACACAAAAATATAATCTTCACAATAACAATAGCAACGAGGTAGATCATATTTGGTGTAATTTATTTAACTATAAATTAGTCCTTAAAATGAGTGGCCTAATTTCACTTTTCTAATTTATGTTTAATTTAAAACAGAGCTCGCAAGAGGGTCAATGGTCACATAGAATTGAATAGGCTATCGATAAAGTCATTTCCACTACAAACGTAAATTGTGCACTGATATCCAACTTAGCATTGGCCGTAATTGGTATCGTGCCAACTCGAAGAATAACGTTACTTTAATACGATTTTCTTCTTGTTCCACAAGCCGAACTCTGTCGCCGATTAGGTCCCTACATAAAATTCCAATAACAACAGTAACTTCAAAATGATTTCATAATATTACTTGTTCCAACTATTAATAGATTTAAACGATCTCATAAAGTCTTAGGTACTATAATGTACTTAATAAGTTCTATAACAAATTTTTGGTAATTTAAAAAATAAGTTTTAGCATTTGTGTCTTACGTGCTTACTTTAACTTTTTTCTGTATAGTATATACCGCTAGTAAGTTGTGTATTTATGTATTGTCGTTGCTGAAAATATTACTGCGAAGATAATTTTACGGTTTCTTTTGAAGTCTTAGACTTTACTTTCCCAGACCACTATATTTTTGACCAGTAATTATCAGCATATATGACGTTGAAAATGTTCATAATTTATATATCAATTTATTTTTTTATTGAAATTGCAACTTGGCATATTTAAAAAATCTAGGTATTTTACCTTTCTACAAACACAAACCTATATTGTTCAATTGTATTGCAAAAAGACATGAATTTAAACATATACAAACAAAGCCACTATTTACTTCACCGCAGACTATAAATTCATATTCACTTATGAATTATAAGCACAAACATTGAAACATCCTCTTGCATGATACAATCGCTTAAACGAAGACTTAGCACACGAGTTAAAGCTTGTACTCATCTATGCAAGCGGACGACAGTTGCGATGCGTGGAGCTGCATACAACAGTCACATCGGCCCTGTTGACACACCTCCAGGAATCTGTTTATGTGATTATCCACCGGCTCGCTTAGCTTAATCATTCCCTTTATCATTCCTCCGTGCGCTTTAATAAATGATAAAGGTCCTGCATACCGCTGATTGCCTCTGGTCTTGTACGGAGAAGAGACACGTATCGTTATGCTTTAATTTATCCTTGAATACATCGATCTACATCATATGTACGTATACATTTAAAATTACAATCTATTTTTATTTTAACACATACATACAATATTGCCAAACAAATGACAATCTTGCCAATAAAAGAACAAGAAAGCCCTTCTAGAAATTCGTATCTTCCATTGAACGTATTTTAGTGTTATCTCTAAGATTACATAGAATTTAATTATTACAAAAATTAATTACTTCCAGTAGGAAGATTTTAAGGTATATTTGATGAATCGTTTTGAATTAATAGCGCAATGAAATAGAACTGACGGTAACATTTTATGTTGTATAATCACGCCAGTTATTTTATTACCACCTCCGAGGCAAAGCAATAAGAGTCCTCGACTCACTTACACCGTGATTAAATTATCATTGCAAACTCCGTCTTGCTACTGACGAAGTAACTTATTCTTCCTCCCTTCTGGATTAGTTCGTTTTCATTATTGTTAGTGGATTTTTTATACTAATATATATCAATTCCTTAATATGATTGTATGTTCTGTTTTATTTATTGGATATTTTTAAATATGTATTAACACATTTTTGTTTTTTTTCTTCGAAACAACAACGAATAAATCGTCTTAGTCGTTTTTTTATTATAAATGAAATTCGCACGAAATGCTTATTTAAACATTAGTCAACTATTAATTAATAAATAATTTAGTAAGCGTACAATGAAACTAACAGCTAATTGCTTTTCGTTTAAATGTTTCATAATCGTGTACTGTTATTTTTTTTTGTTATTGAATGATTCTAATTAAAACAAATATAGTAGGAATAAAATATTTTAACCATATTCAGAAGCCTCTTATAAATGCTATAAATATTATCAACGGTATGAAAATCAGAAGAGCGCCTTAGCACTATTAACATAGCATTGAAGTTACCGTCAATTCGACTCGTAATTTGGGCTTAAAATTCAAAAGAGCAATACTGACTGCATTGCTTTTCGGACGCAGAGAATAAATTATTTTAATATTTAAACGGGAGCAAATGATGTTGTTGGCTGTTTCCTGCGAGATTACGAACTAATAACGTTACAAAACAAGCTCTTTGCGGGTAAATTATGCATGCACTCTCGGATCATTACCACGACCCTGTTAGCTTCTGACCTGCACCGAAAACACTGTATCGGAGAAAGATTACTTTGAATGAATAAAGAAAACGAACCTTAAGGCGGTAAAAACATTTAATTAAAGTTGTTATTATTCGCTTATTATAAGACCTTAGTAAAAAGTACTCTATTAAATACGGGTGGCTGCATGTAAGGAGGCAAGTTCCACCGGGAGAGGTAGGATTAGCCGGATCTTTTCAGAATTGAGGGTAAACATCCGGCCAGGCGCTCCTCGGGGAATCGGATAAGGTGAGTAGTATTTGTTACTTAAAAGTCACAATCACACATTTCCCCTATACATTTTATACACATATTGACCAATTTGGAACCCTTTAGATTTGACCTACGTACATTGTACATGACACATTAAAATATATCTACAGACCTATCTGTAGATAAAAATACTACTCGTATTTTTAAGTACGTAATTTTCTAAAATATTATTAAGTATTTATCAGTCATGTCACGCATATTTTAATAACTAATTGTAAGTAAAATGTTCGAAACTACAGCATAATTAATTTTGACATACCTTTGGAATAAATAAAATTTGCATTCAGATCACTTACCATCTCCAGCACTGCTAAGATAAAAGCCAGCGAAATCCCCGCGAGCGCTCAAATTCTTTGAGCGCGGTTGCGAACCGTCTTTGCGCGACGGGCGGTAATAAAAACGGCTTAAATAGGATTTTAACCGCGAGTTCCTCGCCTTAATTAAATTGGATTTGTGAGTGAAAGAAATATACGTGAAAAATTCGTGTCGATTATATCACGGAATGAGTTTTAGAATGCCTTTAACCGAGCGGATTAAATCCACGGGAGATTATTAGGTATTCTTGTACAGTTATTATTTTTGTAATTAGCAACGTTGCGTAAAAAGGAAAACTGGAAGCATGCTTCAGGAAATGACAGCTTGCGCTACGCGTGCTACGTTTCAGGACACGCTTCGAAGAAACTTCAAGGGAAAATTTACTGTACAATAGAAAATACAAATTTGTTGAATCCCAATTTCTTTGTCATTCCCAAGAGTAAGTATAAATAATATGTTTTTTTAATATTTAATTTCATATAATATAATAAAGGGGTACTCAATGTATGACCAAAAAGTAACAGTACATAAGAAACGCAAAACACTTTTTTCTCAGAGGTATAAAGAAGTACATACAGAGGCATTTATTACAAAAAGACTAAGAAACTAATTTGAATTTATTTGACTTTACCCCAAGAAATATACTTTTATATACTGTTTTCTTCTACGTCTCCTACGTCTATCCCTAATCGTTAGACAGCTATTAATTGGTATTTCAAAGTCAATTAATCTAATTAAGGCTAAATGAATTTTCCCTTAACAACAAAATCAATAAGTCGATATTGAATAATATTATCCCCTAATTAACATTCTGGACCTTTTTAGGCGGTTACAAACGTAGCCTGGTGTAAGCAATAAAACCTCTCGTCCCTTATCCGTCATTCAGCCCTTGGAGATTTCTTCTAGGGGAATAATTTACGTTGATCGCCTAGAAGGGGAGCGTAACTGCCTCACTGAAACTTTAAGCTTTCATTCAGGACTGTTGAGATTCGCGGTGTCTCAACTTTGCGTAATAAATTTCCATAGAGCATTGAGAAAATCTCGATCTTAATTATGAAACTTTAATCTCGTACTAAAAATTGTGACAAATTCCTTGATTTAAGAATCATTCTTTGTGCGAGGTATGCTTAATTGTGATTTTATCGATTCAAAATATAACGCTTTTTGATAAAGACTCGGAATAAATTTATTTATGCCATGTCATGTGTTCACAATCCTTTTAAATTTTACGGCAACGGCCAGAGCCGGTGATGGCGTTACGTGTCGATGAATGTGAATAAAGCCTTTGACGCCTTTTGCCGCGTGCATTTCGAGCGAGACACTTCAATTTCAGTTTACACGCAATCGCCACCAAAGACCGCGTATAAATGCTTTTTACTGTAAAAATCTGTTTGTTCATATCAAATACGCCGCCGCTACAGTTTATAATAATAATAAAAATTGTGATATACCTATGTTCTTATTTTTATTTCCTTCTCGTCGTTTATTTTACATTAATAAATATATTCTTATAGACCAGAAGCGGACTTTACATTTTAGACAAACTTACAAAAAGCCATAATTAGTATTACAATATTAACAACACCAAATCATTAAATAATAAATACAACAATAATTTAATACACGATCGACGCATCTGTACACGTAATAAATCTAATGCCACCCTTTTTACTTTTTTTTAAGTCATAACTGTCGCATGTAGAATCATATTCAGCCAAGATTCTCTACGACTATATTATATTTATAATATCTACTTAATTTAGTACTATCTTTAAAACACATATTGAGATACAATGTTTATGGTATTTTTACGGAAAGCCGGATGTTTGTAAGTTAAGGAAGTATTTAGCATTCCGACAAGCCGCGGCCGCCTCGGGCAGGACTTGTTAGGGAAGGACGGTGGCTCCCTGGCGATACGTTACCGCTAAAACATTGCTTCGAACACCGTGACCTATTCTTTCCGTTTGTCGAACATATACTTACTTACTTACTAAGATTTATTTAAGTACAACATTATTAAAATATTTGTTTTGTTTAGTGCTTAACGTTAGCTAATAGGTACTTATGTATGATAAACACTAGACAGAAAAATAATCGTCTTCACTTCTATACTCTACCTCAAAGCGTCTTCAATAGAATTTGAGTGTACGATAAAATTTTCTCATATTCAATATATTGGACAGTCACATAACAAATATGGCGCTGTATTATGCGTTTAGCTCTTAAAACGAAAAGCTTTTATGAAGTGACCATAGAGGGAAGTGCAGCGTGATGCCGGTTTGGGGTTAATTCGTGTTTACGGTGATCCGCCTTTAGTGACTCTGAAGTAAGGTTTATAAAATTACTCAATAAACAGTGCATTATACTTTACATCGTATTTACCTTATTGTTTTATACATGTAACACTTCTGATTTTTCAATTCAAAATATTCCTATTTAATGTCTCATTCACATAACATAATTATGTCGTGATAGGTACGGCTCATTGACAAAATTATTAGATTCCGAAAAGCAACTGATACACGATAATATACCTATAGACACACCTTAGTAATAATTAAAAGCAGATCTATTTTTCCCGTAAAACCATCACAAACAGTGACCCAAAAAATAACAAAGAAAACATCAATTTCATAATTTAATATTAATTTATAGTAGGAATTCGCCCTCTTATCGTCATCGAGCTGGAAAATAACGGATGTACTTAGAAGAATAAGACCGTGTTTTGAAGAGGGCAGAAAAATAATTAATCATTTTCGTTTTTATGGAGCTAAAGGTTGGAAAGACGTGATTGTGTTGTAACAGTAGGGTTATACCTTTGTAACGAAAATAAAATGTTACAAAGCCTTACTCTTGCCTTAGATGTACGGGTATCTGGTCATTAATAATGAATATGTATAATTCAAATTTAAAATTACTTTTGCATATTGTACAACCATAATTGGGTTGTCTCTCACAAGATACATTTATTTAATAAGCTTATCGTAAGTGTATATGATGACGTCGATATAAAAGCTAAAAAATTAAAACACTTCAACATCTACACATCAATTAAAATTAAAATAATGTGTCAAAGAATACAAAATATTTTATGACATGAAAGTTTATCGACAGCGAAGAAATATTTTACGTGGTAAATTATTTACACCTGAGGATTTTAAAATTAGGTAACCAGTCTTCATTCTTAGCTATAGAACCATTATTTGTTCCACATAATAGATCTAAATAATAGATCCAAAGATGCGCATTAATATTGTGGTAAATCTTATTAGGACTGAGTAAATACCGCGATAATATCATATTGTTTTGGAACCTACCATCCGCTGCGTCTCTTATGCTCGAAAGGATTCCACCCTTTGGGACGACCACTCTGAATATTCATAATAAGATCAGAAATCGACTTACGAAATTAAGCATTGACATTTTTTATTAATTATATTATATTTATAAAATTTCTGTAATTGACTTTTTTATTAAAAATCTTCGCTACAGCTATTATTTGGTACGCTGAAAACTATTCGTAGGTAATGCGGTAAGCCTCGGTACGGTTAATAGCATTTTTATAGTCTGTTTATTAATTTTTCAATATATTCATATTCTTTATAGCTTTTATTTTAATCATTCCTGAAATATTTTAGAAACTATTTACATTCCCTTAATAAAAAAATATACGACAACTATTTTTTTTATATTTGCCAGCATCGTTACATAAATAATACTCCAAGTATATTTCATTACGATAACTGGTTATTTCATTTGTAATAACTGAAAGGTCCTTTAAAGGTTCTGTCAGTGTTATTGGGTAGCGTTTGAGATGTAATTGTTGTGGTGATTTCCCCTGAGTGGAACAAGTTTTCCCGGTACTACGTCAAGCAAACCTGATTCGCAGTCTATGGTAAACAATAATTTAATCATATAACATTATATGATTTTCCAAAAAAAATATGAAATATATGTATTGATACTAAATTGCTAATTGATACCTTGCCATAAAAGTATATTGTAACTACTGTTATACAATAATAATTTTTAATAAAAAAAAACTCAAAGAACGTGCCTAGTTGATATTTAAAAACTTTCACTACGGATACGAGAATATCATAATGTTTATGCTAAAAATATAACAATAACTTTAATAATAACACCTAAATTTTAAATAGGAGATGATGAAGCAGGACACATTATTATTAAAAATTCTTATACCTTTTGTTTTCAGCTACAAAATACACATCAACGCGTAAACGTTTATTATTAAATTAATGCCTTTCACTGTCACGGAAAAATGTGTAAATTAATCACCCTTCACATTTAAGGGTAATATTAAAGGCATCATAAACCGTTGATGTTGAACGATTCGTAAACACATTTTTCACGTCAAAAGTATCAACAACTGTTGTTAATTTTGCCTAATACCATACAACCTTTACGAGACTGTCATAACTGGGTCCAATATAAATGTGATGGATGCCCTCATACAAAATAAAATAGGCATGGGAAATTAATCGAATCGTTAGCTTCGTATATGAAAAATATGTTTTTTTTGACATCAGTATCTATAATAGATACAATTCTGTTATATTTCTAAACAGTAAAATTTTTCCTTAAAAAAATATCAATGCCTAAGAGTTAAATCATTCAAATTGGAACGATTGTTGGCGTTACGAGTATCAAAACGATCAATCACGTGTATAATAGCCACGTCGCCTCACACACGTACTTAAATAATTTGTCAAAACTCGCTCCCGGCCCAAACTGCGAACGTTTTCAACTACTTACCATTTTTCTTGTAGCTTGTGCTGTATTTTTTATTAAAGAATGTCTTACATAACACTAACAGGAACAAACTGTTAAGGTATTTGTGAATCGCAAACGACAGTGATCGATGTTTAACTGAACAATAAATGGATCTTAAGGCATTATTTTTATTAATGGTTGTTGTTAGTTATAAAACACTATCTATATATAAATAAAATTAAAGATACGTAAAATAACACAAATTATATGAAATTATGATAGAGAATATTATACAACAATTAGCCCGCAGTTTAGATTTAATTATAACATTATTAGGATTGCAAATCAGTTTGTTAATTAGGTCGTCATATATATATAAAAAGTAGCTGCGTCGATATCTTTAAACTTTTGACAAAAATATAATTAAAACAATTTGTTATTAAAAAAATAATTAACACCGACTTTGCTATAAAAATGTTCTTTGTTAGCCCAAAAAAAATTCTTTTATATATTCATCCCGACACACAAAGATTGAGCCGTGAAATTGAAAATGGTTTCTATGACCAAAAATTTATTCCGTCCACGTTCTCAGCATATCGTCACTACAAGGGTACTCTTGTTTCGTCTGCCATTCCAAAGATTTTATTGCATCACACGTCCCTGATCTGGTGAAAAAATAAGTGGTTTCACAAGCGTGAATTAATTTGCACAGAATGGCATATCTAAAAATGATATCAAGTTATTTGCATAGGAAAATATTTTATTTTATTTTGTCTAGATAAAGCGCTCAAATGAGTCGTATTCAATTTTTCTACTCGATTATATCCTAAAAAGAGTGTAATGTTTTTAAGTTTCATGATCTGCAAAACACAAACTATTTGATAAGATTTGAATTTGATTTGATTTTAACAAATTTAAGATTATGTATTTTACTCTCACAATAAAATTGCATTTTACTTTAAAAAGTATAGACAAGATATTTAATTAAATATAATTGGTGCTTTAAGGCGCTTATTTAATTAATCAGGCTATTTACCAATGTATAAGACTTTTATTTTTAAAGTAGACATTTTGTTATTGATATAAAAATTTCAAAATTGCAACATGATTTCAAATTATAGTATTAAGTCGTATCAGTTCGTAGTTGGCGCTAGAGGGGCGGAGGCAAGCTGTTTACCCTGTAAGTATTGCGAAAAGATCGAACCTAATCCCCACGGGTTCGAGCGCGCTGGATGTGATAGATACTGAAAATTGCATAAAATCCATCAACAGAACCACTTTGTGTTCCGTTACTCGCTACATAATAAGCACCTTTTGCTTTTCTTACGTTAGTATTTTACCGGAGATGAAGGAATTTTTGATTTTTTTTTTACATTGCTTAACATCGTTATTTATAGGTACTGATTGTATTTAAAGACTTTTAAGTTTGTTTATTTGTACGCATTATCGACAGAAATTACTAAAATTGCTATGGATAGCTTTCTAGATAACAAAACATCTAGCTATGAAGTCGGTGAAATGTAGTAACTACGTCGGTGTCGAAGTTTGAATTATAATGCATATATAATAAACAGGAAATTTAATCTATAATATAATGTTAATGTGGTAGAGCATACTTTGAATAGTTTTCATATATCCAAACTTAAACTTTTGTATTAGTGGGATTAATATTGGAAACAATTTCACATAATTTTATTTGTTACCTTTGTCTGAATAAAAAGTGCTTAGGCAGTAAAAAGTAAGGTATATAACGTACTAACTTGAAAAATTAAAAAGGTATAAAGCTGAAGTTTTTCAGGTTCGTAACTACTGACTATAGTGCTCCATTCGAGCGTTTTAGGTTATAAAAACTTTGTAGAACTGCAGGTTTTCTAACACGGCAAACAATATTTAGGCACAAATAATTGATTTATAACATACTTATTGATTTAAATATATTAATAGCTTCTGCATTTTATTGTTATTTGTTCGTTCAAGCTCAGTGTAATATTTACTATATTTTTTTAATATATACAGTTCTCATTTCTAACCAAGTGAAAATTATATATACATACCTATACATATATTTTCTTTTCACCATTCAATAACCTAACAAGTTTCTACGGTAAAATTTAATTACCAATTAGAGACCGACCTAGCCAAAAAAGTTAAAATTATATATTTATCATATTCTATATAATACACAACTGCAGTCACAGAATACGGAATATATTCGATGAACGATTCTTCATACAGACAGTTGCATTAGCTCCAGTTCTGGTCAACAAAGAGCACCATTATAACTAGTAAAACAACAACAGTAAAGTTAGACAAAGCCACATTGTGAATTTAACTCCACTTATTAAATGTTACTTGTGGGAATTTGAATTTCATTTGGCCAACATGTATAAATTCATATGCGACATTATTAACAAATTTTACCATGCATATTCGTAGTATGCACCGGGCTACTTTTGAAGGCGCACAATTAAGTTATGAATGATCGATACCCCAAACTTCATATTGAGGTGCCTATGTTGTGAGCATTGACATTTACGGTGATGGATTGCCATATGAAACTAGGTTTAAATTATTGACACTTTTTCTGTTAGGTTTTTGCCTCGGCCAAAGAGCCATTATGAAGGAAGACTTAATGAAAAGTTATCGTCTATGTAACGTGCTTTTATATTTATTTAAATTTAGTACTTAATTTTCCATTTATATGTCTGTTTTAAAAACCACAAAATATAACGATTAGATTCTTCTGTATATACAAATGTATAAAAAGAGTTTTGACAAATGGAAAAATACTATGCGAATACATGTCTTCGGGCAGTGCCGCGCCACGCCGCTGTTCCGGTCGGTGTGTGATTTACGAGCACCATACAGCCGCCGCAAATTCTTTCCTAACGTAAGATTCATACCATACAATCTCTTTAATATGAATACTTAATGAAACAAAAATTGCAAATGTCGCGCGGCTCCTCAACCATTCTCATGAATACTAAAGACGTAATTCGTAGATCGTTCCCATTTGCGAAATCGAGACGCTCCTTCGTAACGCTTATGATACTGATATGTCATACGACTATGAAACCTCATTACTGCACGTACGCGATTTAGTCCATACGACGCCTACAAATCATGAAATATGATTTAAAAGAATGATACATGTCGTCAGAAAACAATTGGGCGGACGTGACCGGGGCGATAACGTCGCGGAGGCGATCGCTACACGTCGCAGCCGCCCAATGCATACTAAGTAATAACGCCAGTTTCAATTTCACCCCCTTCACCCAGTACATATTTCATACGAAGTACCTTTCCAAGGAATCATATTATGTTGCATATTAAGATGTCACTGTCAAAACTTTATTTTAATTCTGATACATACTTTTTAAGGGAATGATACATTTCGTTACTCACAGAATCGTGTGCCATGCAACGAAATGTTTTATGCGAATATACTATTCTGAAATTCGTCCGTTGCACGTACCCACTGATGTAGTCTGCTTTGAGGTGACTTCTTATAAATAAGTAATTACACCCTCCTTAATTCTAATATAGAAACACGCTACGTCTCAGGTCTCGGAGTTCGTTTGACATTCACGACACTATAAACTGATAGATGAATATTGAATTTAACAGAGTATAAAAATTAAAAACCAGCATTTTGGTATACATCAAATAAAATTAAAGTAATAAACATAAATCGAACTATTCAATTAAAGTGGCTTCAAACCATGACGTTGTTGGTACTTAGTATTCAAACGTATGCAAATTACAGACGTGCTATGCAATAAATGCCGACACACGGATCACAATTCGACAATTGGCATTTACGTCGCAATCGTATCGTCCTATACACATTAATGTGGTTGTAAATTATTTTATCATTCCTATACAAAAGACCTAAAAATATAGCAAAAATATTAAACAAAATATTTTATAATAGAAATTAATTACGTAATAAGATAATCTGCATAGAATACCTACCGAACTATTATTTCGAATAGCTTACTTACTTTATTTAAGTTCATCTTTGATTATTCATACAAACTTTCTTCCTAGTCTGTGGTCCTTCTCCATCCATCTTTAAAATTGGTTCACCAGTTTAGGTTAGAAAACGTAAGAAACAAACATACTAGCAGAATTCCTTTAACATTTGTAATATTAGTATCGATAAATAACTTACGTCAAATTAAACACGAATAATCGGTACGCATGAACATCGCATTAATACAAAGACAACGTCCTCTTTGGCAATTATATCGAACACATAACCAATCAAAACAATACAAACGTAACAAGGAGATAAGTGTCCCGGCTAAATTGACAAACGGCGTACGTACACAATGGAAGGGATAACCGTAATGGTGTATTTGGGTAAAACAGTCGAAATTGTTTGAGCGTGTTCGGCTGCGATAGAGCGGATCTTGCAAATCGGGTGCAGGAGAACCGTCCGGCGCTCTGACGGGTCTTAAGCCGGCTGTTATGTGGGCCGGGACCGTCACGTTACCGCTGCACTGTGTATAGTAGCTACTCTTTGTACGGCACATCGTTCCTTTACGTCCGAATAGCTCAGATACTATCTAGATGTTCGGTTTGTTTCTATCATTGGTAGTTTTTTTTCAGTTGATGAAATCAGATATTTTAAGTCCATAATTATTTAATCTACTGTTCAATTCTTATAATATTGAGCGTAAAGATAATTTAGGTATAACGGATGTATGAGTAAATTAATCTTGCTATCTAACTAATAATGCTACAACCTATAGTATCGAAATATAGTTATAACTAAATTGAATTCAATACACAACATCCAATCCACAAGAACACGATACAATCGTATCACAATTGATTGGAACAGCGCATTAAGCGACATAAGAACTACGAATTGAAATTGAAACTCTTAAAAGCCAGTCTTAGAAACAACGGTATAATCAGCTTTGCGTCGATTAATATCATCATGCCCGGCGGGCGCAGTCCGTCTCCTGCTCGATATTGCCAGGACAAAGAACTAAATTATTTCCTTCATTTCTTCAACTTCTCTTTGTTTTAAATACAACCCTGTCGCCGTCTTTTTGCAAATAATAGTGAGACGTTATTGTTTTAGTGCTTGCATTGATACTCTAATCATGAATTTATTAATTACTTAATAGCTTTAATAATGGAGATAAGTATTTCGTTTTTCGAATTCGTTGTTCGTTTTCCGTCTCGTGCTATGTATGTATCAGTCGATAGTCGTCGATGTATTATCGCTGTGTTTCTCACTATCCGTACATCACCCGGTGAGTGCAACGAAAGGCTTATCGATATGTCACTTCCTAAGGCAAGCTATAAACTGGAATTTACCATGGGAATAACAGTTGGAAATAGTCGTACGCGTTCAAAGAGTGCTAGTCAACATTGGTCCTGTGCCAAAATGTGCATGCTGGGGTAATGTAATTGTTTGCTGCGACGTCTAATGCACTGGTAACGACGGGGAATCGCGAGAACTGCCGAGCAATATTCGCTAAAATATCACTTACGTCTTAATATCACCGATCTAGATCGTTTACCTTTAAACAAGAACTTTATTATTTTTAATTTCGTTGAAATGTTTGTATCACGGAAGCCGGGACAAATTCAGTTTTTATTTCGGCCGTAACAATGCTTCTACGAGAGCAAACAATTGGATGGGAATCGCAAACACGGCGGAGGACCCACCTTATCCATAACTCATAAAAATGAACGAGCGAGCCGAACAGCGACTAGTAGAACAAACACGCAGCGACAAACAAGTCCTACATATAAATTGCGCCGCGCGTCATATTGCATCGGCCCGCCCGCCCTACTGTTACACAATACACTATCAAAATCTGGTCCAGCTATTAATTTTAGTATATTGATCGCAAGACTAATGTTATATAATAGACTTAATTAGTTTGGTTGTTGGTTTGTTCCACTTTCATACCGTAACTAGCATCTTCCAGACTCCTTTATTCAAGCCTTGGTATTAACAGGACAATACTATCTGTTGTTAAAGTATCAGAGTAAAATCGTAACCAATACACCGTACAAAATGATTAAAAAGACATCATTGTCAAAAATTCAACCAACATCTTGCTCCTGATGCAAACTAATTCCAGGTCGGCTCGACCTGGAATTGATCCCGTATTCGTCGTCATTAATGCTATATTCACACCATGGCAGTTCTTAATCTAACTACTTAAAACAATAAATCCTAATAATTTATCCATTGAAAATTTTGTTGATACCGCTCCACTATGAAAGAACGTCAGTCTCGCATAAAGCTGAAGACTGACAGAGTATTTCATTAGGTTGTTGTAAGAAAAACTTAATAAAGTTTTACTAAAGAATTTCTAATTAGAAAATTTACCTCTTCACGACATAGCAATATTTCAGGCCCGTGAAGGTATTTCCAATAAAGGACTTTGCCAAGTCATAATTCTTCAAAGTAACGTGTAATAAGATGTAGATATTACAACATTCTTAAAGATTTAATAACTAGCTTTATTGTAGAGCTAATACCTTCATAATATTATACCTATTTTAGTTTTATAGCCGCTACAGATTTATTTAACTTTATGTATTTATGCAGACAAAACTAAGTTTGAAGAAAGTATAGAACATTATTTTTAAGGATTTGTACTTTTTGGCGTGTGTAAAAATTTACAACATTCTACTGAAAGTTAGTCCTAACTCAAACAAAGAGTATTAGTGCGGGAAACAGCGCATAAATTTTCCCGACGAACGAGTAAAGAACATTAAGGAGTAAAGATTACAGTCTATACGTTAAACAATAAGAAAAATAATTAAACGAAATCTTGTTCCGAAAAATGATTTTCGTTAATAATTTAATTTAATATAACGTTTCAAATTAAATTTGTATTTCAAACTAGCTACTTGCTAAGTTGATACGAGTATATTGTTTGCGTAATCATCAGATACAAAGATGATTTTGTCTCTACTTTCATATTCAGAAATGACAATACTCAGTACACAATTATTAATTAGGTATAGGAGAATAAATAATAAGAAATTTCATTACAATTAAAACAAGACTTATAAACCAAGAACAGATATACTTTTTTATTTTCAATGTAGTTGAAATGAAACTTATCAACAAATAATCTTTTCATACACATTTTCTTTTGACATGAAGCTATTTTAATTCATGTGCATCAGTATGCTTCTTGCAATTAGATATATTATCACAGTATATTTGTACAGTATATTATAATTACAGTATATTACTCACAGCCAGCAAGCAGATAATAACAACGCCAGCTATTTAGTTTTCTCGAGATAAAAAGTCTTGCATTTAGTCATTCATTTTCAGTAATTTAAACATAGACTCAGCTTTATTATTCTGCAAACAACTCATTCATGAAGGTCAGTCTGTTTCTTTCAGTATTCGCTGAATTTGTATTTTTAATGTAAACTATGTGCACATATTTTAAATAACAACAAAATAAAACTTAAATTTATTTTTCTTAAGTATCGTTTTTCTAAAAGGAAGACTATGTTGCTTTTCCATTTAAAGGATCTAGTATCGGTAATTTTCCAAGCTCTTCGTACAGTTCAATAAGACCAGCGAGGTAAGAGGATCAAAGTGACCATAATAGTTTGCCACATACGAACACTTTGGATTCCTCTTACTCGTTTCATTTGAACTAATAAATTAATGGTTTTCTTTCAACAATATTGTACTAGTCTATTACATTATAGATAAACCTACAAAAACGTTTACGTTAAGATTTACGCGACTCTGATACGTATACTTGTTTATTTAACCATCTGAATATCTCAAGGTTTGATTTTCTACGTCATTGGCTCGACCCGAAGCGGACGCAATATGACTGACGCAAATCGTTCGACTTTATGGTATTTAAAGCGCTCTATAGAAAACATTTAAATGACGTTATGCGACGACATAAAACTTACGCTAGAGTGATGCGACTCGAGTCATTTTTCACTCGAGTGATTCGAGTAAAAATTCGGTTCGAGTAAAAGATGCGATCTAAATCGTCACTCGAGAAAAAAAATGGACTTTAATGAAAGTAGACTCGAGTGAACTCGAGATTTTCGAGTAACTCGAGTGACTCGTATGAGATTTCGATCGTATGGTTGAAGATCATCTCGGATATAGAGCGAGTATGTAGAGACGGCTTATCGCCCAAGAGCCAACGAAATTCGATTATCAAGCGAGAAAATCGGTAGTAATGTCAATAATATTGATGTAGATCAGCATTACTATACATTGGAAGTTTAATTTCGCTGACTTTCGAGGACATGTCAGTTTTTTTTGTGCATGTTTGGTTCTATCTCTAGCGCACAAACTTTTTAGCCTTTTTTTGCACCCAATTTAATAGACAACATGGTATGTGGGGAGGGCGAGACGATTCTGTGGGGAGGGCGAGACGATTCTTCGCCCTCCTGAGAGGGGCTCCGCAAGCCACGAGCGGAGCAACGCACGGGAGAG
>DVXP01000554.1:0-19545 GCA_018235645.1 Junonia grisea | reverse complement strand
AATAACCCGAAATAATAAAGAAACATCTTTAATGTAACTCGACCCTTGAATGAAAATTCAGTAATTAAAAAAATAAAAATCAATAATTTAATTTTAAAAATTTTTACTGAAGAGTGCATAATTTTATTAAAAAAGTAATATGAAATATACCTTTGACATTATGCCGACTAGTCGGATTTCGGGGGGGGTTTGAACCCCGAAAACCCCCCCCTGGCTACGCCCATGTATGTAACTATTGTAAGGTAATAATGGTATTACATAATCATAACGAGCGTGAAGTTAACGCGTTATTTGTTAAAGATTACTATTGTCTAAGATGTGATTTATCTGTATTCGTTTTGGATTATACTCTAATCTAATAAATTCGTTATATAAATGTTTATTCGAGTTGTTTTTTTTTTCGAATTTCTCGAAGCAAGTATGTATTAGAAATAACATAGACATATACCTACATAGCCAGATACAGAATTATAGAGTAAAGAGATCTGTAGCACTTCAGGTAGTAAATAAAGTGATTAAGATTGATTGGGAGAAGATTGGGAGATACAATATTAAGTTTTGGTAAAGTATATATGTATGTATGTGTATCCGTGAAAATGCTAATAGTAAATTTGATTTTGTTACAGATATAAATGACAATGAATCAATAGACGCGTCGAGGATAAAAAGAGAGGGGGTCCTGGATAACAGGGGTGAGTAATCAGTAGTAACCCCAGTAACATTAATCTATTGTAAAAATATGCTTGCATTCGATTCTAAACTTTCTTCCCCTTAGTTTTGTTCTTCTATTATTTTATGTATTTCTGATTTTATTTACACTAAAATATCTCTAATACTTTCGAATATGTTTCTTTCTTTTAACGTTTCTTTTGTTGTTTTAATTAGATTATTGTAAATTATCAATGTCGTTTGTAGCTGTTGATTTGATTTCTTTTTTTTTTACTATAACACTTTCAATATATTATGCAATTGAAATACGAAATACAAATCATCAGCTCTGACATTGAAGTGAAAGTTGTACAAAATTTAGTGCTAACATATATGCAAATATACAGCTGTCTCTTTTAGCATCTAAGTATTCTATTCTATCTGTATTGCGTAATTAATTGTATGTTTTTTCTTTCTCTTTCAAATCTAATCCCCGGGTCGTGGTCAACTCCGAACTCAATGGACCTTGTAAAATATAACGCACCTTCACGATATCCTATCCACGACATGACGGATTGACGACTCAATTACGACATTAGACCTGACTGTGCTGCTCGTTAACGATCAAAAACGAAACGATTATAACACGAAGGTGGGACGGTACCATAGCGTCAAACCTGTAATCGGCCTTTTGACTTCAACTGCGAGGACTTTCATTCAAGATGGTGTCACGACCGAGTTTGCTACTCAAATCCTCGGCACCACACTCGACAATGGACGAATTTACGCTCAACTACTTACTAAGTCATCGCTCGTCCTTTACAATAAACCGTCGAATGTTGAAGAGGCATTCATCGTTAATCCTACACGTGTACATTCCGCTTTCGATGGTCAATGGAATGTCAAGCAAGATTTGGGTATCATAGACCCAGATAAATTTGTCCTCAAAAATACGGATTATTTAGCGCCTAGCAGTAAAATGGAAATCGTTTATGCAAGCAAGCCTGCACAGGAAACGTTTAAGTACTGGAATGTACCAAGTGCCGCAGAAAATCAGGCTGATAACCAAATTTTCGATGAACCGACGGCGCGTAAAGCTCAAACCTATAAAGATGAACCTAAATTTGAAGTATATAACTATCTTGATGGACCAGCCATTGAAAGCGAGAAGAAAATTGAATTAATTAATCCTAATATATTAGAAAACGTTAATACATTACATCGACAAAGTAAAGCCTTTGAATTACATACCGAGCCCCAAAAAGAAGAACCTAAAATAGAAGAGAATAGTGTTAAAGAATCCGATATTGTTAAAGTTAAGCCTAATTATGATTTGCCTACTTTTACTATTAAGAACGAATTTTCACCAATATTTTATTATATTGACAATGTTGAATCACATCGTTCCCCACAACAACCTTTGCCCCAAACTAAATCTCCTAAAAAGTTGTTCGGACAAAAAAGCGAACCTCGACCCAAAAAGACCTTTACATATGCCGGTTTTGCCGACTTCACAACCGTAGTTGGTGATACTGTTATTATATTTACACCTAATACAGAAACAGTTCGTCCTCAGAATCCAGATGAGGTAAACGTTTTTCCATCAGCCAAACCAGTGGATAAGTTAGCCACGAAAATTACTTTCCTTTCAGCTGATATTCCCGTTGCTACTTCTACTTATAAAGCTCATGAGGTAAATTCAGCGACTAAATTGCCAGGTACAGGAGATAGTAGCTCTGAAAGAGCCGTATATAATGATGAAGAAAGTTTGAAAAAAGTTATGTATGAAATTGATGACAAGATCCCAGACACTGTAAGTGTTCAATATAATAATGGTTTTGATCTTAACCTTGACGTTATACAGCCATCAGAGCCTGTTTACACAACAACAGAAAGTACAAGAAACACAGAAGACTTGGAAAATACACCTATAAATGATTACAGTTCTCAAGCAACGGATCCTTTAGTCACATTAATGCCTTCGGCAACTGTTGTCGATGAGCCAACAGAATCTGCAGTAACTGAAAATAATGTGAAAGAATTATTTACAAACTCTGAGGAAGAAACTGATAATACTGCCGCTGAAGTTACTGAAAAAATTGAAGAAGAGGAGGAGGAGGAGGAAGAGGAGGAAGAAGAACCAGAAGATGACGACAAGGAGGAGGAGATACTTACTACTACTGAAAGTGGTCACAGTGACGAATCTTATGAAATTGAGACTACAACAGAAAATAAATATAATAAACATGAAGAAGTATTCTGTACCGATGGTCTTGAAACTCAGTCCACTATGACAACAGAATATAAAACGCTAACATATTTAACGACTTACTTTATACCCTTAGAAAGTACAGAAACCACAACATCTGTGAAATCAAATGTTGTTGTCGAAAGTAATTTAGGCTATATTACAAACTATGTTTGTAAAACAAATCTTAATATTGAACCAACTTCTGTTATATCGACAGAAGTTCAAAGTACTGAGCGTAGTAATATAGAATCTCCAGAAATTGTAACTAGAGTTGAAAAAAAGACGTCAGTCGATGTTGAAATAAATACTGAAAATCCTTCTAAAACTACACCAATGGAAAAAGAAATGTCTGTTACTGTTTCAGAACAGGAAAAATCCACTACACTTGAAGAAACTAAACCAGAAAGTGCAGATGAATCTATTCCGCAGAATGAGGATACAACAACTACTTCTACAGAGGGAACTGTAACTAGTCAAAGTCACATTGAAGTATCAGTCAGTACAGAACATACACCAACTGAAAGTCTGAATAAAGATGAAGATGACATAAAAGACTCTGAAAATGAAATAGATCTTATATATAAAACTCTTTATACAACTTATACTTACTTTACTACATTCTTTGGAGATAAGACATCTAGTATTGAAAGCCACAAGTCAATTGTCACTAATATCATTACCTCCACAGTAGATTTATCAAAGCTTGACCCAGCATTGCTAGGTGCATTTGATGAAGGTGAAATTGCACCAACTAGCGTGGGTATAGGTAGACCAACTGAGACCCTTGCAATCAACAGCATTATTGATCTCGTTAAGAACAAAGATGTGATTGAGTCCGTTGAGATAAATAAATCTTATAGTTCTCAAACACCCACTCCGATATTAGATGATGATTTAGTAGCCAGTATAAAACCAGACTCCGTTAAAACATATTATACAACATATACCTTCTTTACAACTATATACGTTGGTTCAGATGCCAACGTTTGTAGTAGAAATGAAGTGTATACTAATTATGTTGGTCCTGAGGAACTGATACCCACAAAATCAAGTTCCATACCTGTTGAAAATACAAGAGCTCAATTTGACTTCAGAAATTGCAAACAAGTAAAAGGGATGACTCAACAGAGTTTAGACGATAATTCATCTGTTGAAAGTAGTGTATCAATGAACCAAAACCAGGAGGATGAAAATAAACAAAAAGAAACAATACCACAACCAACGCCTATTGAAGTTGACATGTTATTTAGTGTTGAGTCCAATCCTCTTGTATCAGAAAACTCTTACGTCACTGATGTTAAGTCATCATTCTCTAAGGGTGAGACAAAATATATAGATAATAATAACGTACTTGATGATCAAATAAGTTCTGAAAGTAATATTGATGAAATTCTACCTTCACCAACACTTTTGTTACAAACAAGCTACACGACATTTACGTACTTCACCACCATGTATATAGGCAAAGACTCTAGTAAAGTTAAGAGTCGTTTAGAAACAATAACAAATGTTGTAACTGAAACAATAACACCTAAAACGGAACCTGAAGAAGACAGTAACTTACCAATTACATATTACACAACATTTACATACTGGACTACACTTTACAAAGATAAATCTACAACAATCACTAGTCGTGAGGAAATCGTATCAAATGTTGTGACACCGTCAGTTCAATCTATTCCGACTGTAAGTCCTATTGATACTACACCCATTGATATAGTGAGCGTCTTACCACCAAAGGACATAGAAGTGGCACTGAAACCTTCCGTAGTGGATGACAGTCTGGAACAAGATGATGGCAAAGCCACGTTTTACACAACTTACACCTATTTTACCACATTTTATGCTAGCAATACGTCTCAAATAAGAAGCAGCTTAGAAACTGTTACAAACATTGTTGATAATACCAAAGTGGTAGAAGATAATCAGTTGGGAAGAAAGGTACCAAGTGGCGCAGTTGATAAAAATTTGATACAAGATGATAAGCCTCGTATAGTCCCAACAAAGCTAAAAGAAGAAATACAAGCCACTGTACAACCTATTCCTTCTGGAGTGTCTTCAACTATATTACAAGGAACATATATTGACAACTTATTCGCTGAAGTCAAACCAATTGAAAACGACCCTCCTAGTCAAGATACAGAAAAAAAGATCCTATTTTCACAAGTTGCAGTAATTTCAGGTGATTCAACTATTGTAACTAGTGACAATAAAACTTTGAATGAAGAATCTACTACCACGACAACCACAACAACCACGGAGGGATCTATAATTAGTTCAACACCAGAAGTTATAGAAAGCTCAGTTGCTGACGCTGAGACAACAACAGAATTGCAACCTGAAGTTGAAGATGAAGAAGATGAATCTAGTTCTAAAAAGAGGGGTCGGCTTACTTTCACAACAAAGAAACCATCATTCACACCTGTTATAATTCCGTTTGCTTCGAGAAATAGACCAACATTTAGCCCTAAGCGTTTACCTATTCCTAACAGTGCAACTACTATTACTCGAGCAGATTTTACTCCAACTATTACTGCTACTCCAACATTAAAATCAGTTAGGCCAACTAGTGGTTATAGTGGTAGTCGAAAACAACCTGCATTACCAGGTTCAGCAAGCTCAGGAAGAAGGTTTGCTGGACGTAGTAGTGCAACCGTAAATTTATCTGCAAATATTCCGGCTTCACGAGCTGGAGGCTTCCCTAGAGGTAGTATTGTACCTACATCTAGAAGGACTGGTTTTAGGTCTAGTTCTATTAGAAGCAATAGTTTAGATTTTGCAAGTAGATCAGCTATTCCTAGAATTCGACCTACTGCATCTTCAAGATTGCGAGGTGGTAGACAATCTTCTTCCATAAACTATCCACCAAGTGAACAAAACGAATCAGAAACTTTTGCAACTCAACAAGAGGAGACCGCAACGGAATCTTTAGATGAATTTTCTGATACATCGTTTAGACAAACAACTAATAATCCTTTGCTTAGATTTAGAAGACCACCTGTACCTAGACAACCTGGTACTGCAATTACGCCTAGATCTACAACACCGTCATCGAGACGAAGTTTAACTACAAGGGGACGTACTACGACAACCAGACGAACAACTACTCGTTCAACTGCCAATCCTTTACTTGCATTACGTAGACAGAGGCCTAATTCTTTGTTTCCCAGGAGAAATCTATTTAAGCAGCCTGAACCTGAACCAGAAGAAGAAAATAGAGAAAATGAAGAAAAGTTTGAAGAAAGTGAAGAGTTATTAGATGAAGAAGAATTTGAAGAAGATAATGACTATGAATCTTCAGACAGAAAAGAACAACAAGTAGCATCTCCTGTTCCACCAAGAAAAAGTCCAAATGCAGTTCAAATAAGACCATTTGCATTTAAGCGACGTGTAAGGAGACAAGTGGATTATGGAAATAGAAAATATACAAACTTCAGAAGACCTAGTCTAAAATCAGCTAGCACACGACGACCTGAGCCAGAACCAGAGACAGAAGCTCCACCAGCGCCTTCTACCCAAAAACAAAAGACGGGTCGCTATAACTCACGCGCAAACAGTCGAACTACTACAGCATCTTCACCCAAGGTTTCCTCTGCAAGACAACCGTTTATTGTTAGAGGAGAAAGTAGATCGACGACAACATCAGCACCAGCTTATAGACGAGGCGCTAAAGCGAGAACGTCATCAAGGACTACAACTCTTGCGTCAAGACCAAAAGCTCCCCGCTTATCTGGTGGAAAAACTACTCAGTCTTCAAGATCTAGCTCAGCTCGAACAACTGGAAGGTCTCGTTCGCGGACAACAACTAGTAGGGCATCAAGCAGACAAAGAAGTTCCTTTGAAAATCTGAGTGGTGAAAGGTACAATAAATATGATAATTATTTGAACGACGGTAAAATTACCGTGACTCATCAAATTCCATTCGAAGTTACAATACCTATTGTAAATGGAAAGATTACTGAATACAAAAACGTCTTATCAGCTAAACCTAGCGTTGAGACATTATTACTTAATCAAGTATCAACATCCATTGGACCTATTGGTAATCAACAATTAGTGCTTGTTCAAGAATCCACCGAATTGGCTGAAAATGGTGCTACTAAAATAACAAGATTCGTCTTACACGATACTCCTACATCTACTGTAATCTTTACACCTACAACAATAAGAGGTCGTAAAACATCTTTTGCTCATACATTACCAAGTACTGTTTATAACGTTGAGCCCGTAGTACAAACTATTGCCCCAGAAATTAATGCAAACGTGCCATTAGCTAATTTATTATTATCACAACTTCTATTAGGTAATCAGCAACCTGCGATAAATCCTCTTCTTGCACTGCAAGGACAGGGATTGTTACCGCAACAACAAGTAGTACAAACACCTGTAACAGAGTACAAAACTAGAACAACTACCTACGTTACAACAGTTACTGATGCAAGGGAAACAATTTTACCGATTACTTTCAGAGGCACTCCGATCCTGACTACAATTGTAGATCCAACTACAAATATTATCACAGCTACGGAGTTTATAACCGATACTGTCGTTACAACACCAACTGTTCTGGCACCTCCTCCTCAGTACAATTCTTTATTATTGCCTCTACTTCTTCAACAGCAACAACAACAACAACAGGCATTGTCTTTCCAGACTCAAAATCCATTACTCGGATTAGCTCAACCTGATTTTAATTTATTGCAGAATAATCTGTTACAAAATAACAATAACTTGAACAACGACATTTATAGTAACAGCCCAAAACCTAACATACTATCTGACTTAAGTAGTAATGAAGATTTCTCTGAAGATGTGCAAGACAGTGAAGAAGATGTTCCTCCACCTTCGACACCACCTACACGTAAGAGGAATAAACAAAAAGCTCAGAAGCCAACACCACCAACTCCGCCAAAACACACTAGTATAGTTACCTTATACGTGTCTGGTAAACATCCTGGTGAATTCAGTACAGTTCTATCAACTGTTATAACAGATGATACACAGACTGTCAGAAAACGGGAAGCTATATATTATGAGGATGTTCAAATACTGCCATCATTATTGCCATCTATAGACCGACTTGTTAGTTCACAAGGTGATAATGCGTTAGAAAACTCGATAATTTCAGACATGGATAAATATTTAGCAAATTCTAATATTGTGTCACAAACAGAAACGCAAAGTTTAGAGAGTATAGTAGGTAAGATCAGCGATCACGTCAATTACAACGCCTCACCAACTTACGTTGTGAAATTGGAAGCTCCGTCCACTCTTAGAGATTTAAAACAAAGTTCCGTAGATGACGTCTCTTGAAGTCCGAACAACTGGTTAGGTCTGAAAAGTAATGATTTAGTTATTTATTTACTTTGTATCATAGTAATTTAACTATGAATAGTGCCTTATAGTTTTAGCATTTAGCTTTAAGATACAAATACTCTTTTGTACTTGACTTTGTAGATAGGGACTCATGTGTTAAGAGGTTTATCTTTAAGATCACCAAAAATGTTTTTGACGTGTTACCATGTATTGAGTTGTATTGTCAAAAGAAAATAAATATTTTTAGGTGAAAATTATCTAATCACTGCCTAAGAATAACTCTTAAAACCTTAGAATAAAGACCTTAATATAAATACTACCTTTTATAATACTCGACCTGCTTCATTTGTAAATTGCAAATTACGACTTAAAATGTTAAAATAATAAAAATGTAATTAAAAATATAACTTGTTTTATTAATCAGCATACTTTTGAAATTTCCTGAAGAAAAAAAATAGAATTTTAGTTTATAATTATTTTTAAATTACAAAAAATATATAGATAATAATTTAAAAGAACTAAGTTTTTTTCTAAGAACTAGGAAGAACTAGAACTTATAGAAGAAGGTTTCAATAATTTTACATTACTTTAACTTATGAAAATAGTAACAATATAAATATTGTCACTGAAGTTTTAATTATTACCTGTATCAATAATAATTTTGTTTACTAAATGATGCTAAATGATTCTGAGACTGATTCTGACACTGGACTCAAACAATTAAATGAAAATGACTATTCTGACCAAACTGATGATGACTAAACGACTTGAACAGCGGTCCTTCAAGATCCAGATGGTTCTATCCCACAATCCGCGTCACCATCCGTCTAAGGAGGTGAGTTTTAATATAATAGATAAAAATAATATAAGATGTTACGCATCTAGATGTATATACATATAATGAAGAAATAATATGATATAATCAAATGAGTTCACGAGTGCAAAAACGGCTTAACAAAAATGAGTCAGAAAACGGCTTAGTAGTCCTAGCTGTATCAAAATACGTCTTCATTGTCACCTGTGACCAAAATTGTGTAAATCTGTGACAAATTAAAATATCCGTTTAAATACCAACATAAAAGTAAATAAGCAACTGTTACATGTTAAAACCTTCCTTTTAAGAATAATTAATGCTAAAGCAATAGCAGATGATTTTAATTTGATGAAAACGCATATTTATGACATTAGACTATGTCGAAATAGGACATTTAACTTATTCAAAATACATTGAAGCCATTCTTGCATTTATTTAGTTTTGATAAATTGATAAAAATTTTGATTTGGGTTTGATTCATATTTTTTATACATCTAGGTGTTAAAACTAGCTGTAAAAAGTAGTAAATAGTTTTAAATGTAGTTAGTTGATAAGGTGTGTACATACAAAAGTGGTGTTGTGAAATTTTCGCTATTAGATATTGCGCAAAGCTTCTACATAATTATTACTTAATTTTAATGTAGCTAAATTAACAATTAGGTTATTATTATCAAATTTCATGAAATAAATTTTTACTTATAATTTTATTTTATTTTAATGTATTTTTGATAAATTTGAGAATTTCTAATATTTTGATAATAATAACCGAGAATTTTTATAAATTGAGTAGTAGTTGTACTAACTTAATTAGATAGTCACAAAAGCACAAATTTTAAAATAAATTAAGCACTGATACATTTATTTTTCTAAGTGCACAAAGTGGTGTAAGTTGTAGAATAAATAGTAAATAAGTAATACTAACACATTTTTTAACTAAAACTTTGAAGTACTCATGTTTTTTTTCCGAAAAATGTTATAACTAAAAATTTTATCAAAATCAGTTTGGAAGCTTTTTACGGATAAATAATATGGAACAGTGTATAAAAACGAAGTTAAGTTTACTTTAAAATATAGGTGTACATAATACATATAGTATAGCATAATTAATAAAGAATCACTAAAATAATCTTTGCATTAGTTTGTCATCAAGTAGGTATTAAAGAAAATAGAAAAGAAGATACGATATGTTATACATTTTAGCATATGAACTAATTTTTTGTTGATTTCAGCGTTTAATACAAATGCCATAGTGTATGATAATACACCATGGAGACCAGGAAGAGACATAGATATTAATAATGCAGCTGACGATGAGAGAAAATTGAAAAATCTAGCTACGAGAATAATGTCTAATGGCGTTGAGGTTTTAGTTAGAGATAAAAGTTCAGACGGGAAACAAGAACAGGTAACAAAATTAAAAAAAATACACTAACCTGATTATTACAAAACTAGTACACTATGGCCAGTCACAGGTAATGTTCGAACAAAACTGACATATTGTGCTACTATTTTAATTCTATGTAACATTATATGTTTGTATTAACTGTGAATAAATATATTGATGTGATTAACACTAGCATTAAATTGTGTAACAAATATTTCTTATTATAGTCATCTCTTTTCTCAGCGAAAAAATAAACTTATGCAATTAAGTTCGACGAAAACACCAAAACGTCACGTGAGTTCTACGCCGCCAAATAAATCATTATTATCATCTACCGTCGCCACTGTTGTCAATCGTCAACAAATGAGTGCTTTCTTTCCACTACATCAGCTCATGCAACATAATTACATTATCAAGACGTGTATGACAACATACACTTATTTAACTACTGTAGTTCAAAACAAAAGAAGCGCTATATCTACGTTCGAAACAATAGTTTCAGTGGTTACAACAGAATCACTTACAAATCTTTATGCTACTGATGTTTTAGCCGACTTGAAACCTACAAAAGTAAGAATTAAAGTTATGGAACCCGATTAAATGGTACACGATCCTGGGTTTCACGGAACCTTCACAGAATCCACCCGAAACCTATAAAAATTGTATCCAGGTTTACCAATACGGCGCCCAAAAATATTTAGTCTTAGAAACCTTTAGTTGCTTATAATGTCTTTCCTCGTAATACTTCTAACATTTTTCTACCTTAATCATTATTATTACTAAATGTGTTAATTCTACCTTACTAGTAGCATACGTATATGTTTACTGCATAAAAGTATAGTATAATGAAATAACTTATTTTTTTACAATTGCAGACAAAATACATGGAGGTAAAAACTATTCAACCGTCAGCTGCCACCAATATGTTTTTAAGTAATATTCCAAAAATTGAAAAGAGAATTGATCATGAAGAACATAATTTCGACCTTATACAACCATCTGAAACAGGCCACGCACCCTGCACAACCTCATGTACTTGTAGCCACACGAAAACGGAATCACTGAAAACTAAGTATACCAATTTAAAACAAGCCACCGCTCATACAGCAGATAAGTATGGCATAAAGAACACTAAATATGGTGGTACTAAACTAGACACAAGGCCGACTAGAAAAGAGACTATTGAACAAACATTATATCACCCTTACGAATATGAAACTAGTTCGCATGCAGCACCCACAGATAAAATTGTGGAGAAGTATACTCAAGTTAATGATTACTCTGATGAAAAAGATACGAATTCTGTGGAAACAAGCGACCTTTTAACTAACGAACAAGCACCGCCATCAAAAACAAACAGTGTACCACCAAATAATAACACATCCATTAAAAACAAGCCCGATAAAACACAAAAAGTGAATAAAAATAAATTTGTGGTGGCTGAACTAATTAAGTTAGGTTCATTAGGCATTAAAGGATTATCTCAATTAGCACCTGTTTTTGAAAAAATGACAGGTGGTTTTATGAAACGACAAGAACCAAATAAGACTATAACAACTACAACAACAGTTAAACCCGTTACTAAAATTACTCCTCACAGCGCAAATAAAAGGGTAGATAATGACTTGGAAACAAAAGTAGGTAATTTTCCGATTTACATTCCCGTCGATGAAATGGAAACTTCTGAATCTCAAATATCCCTTAAAAATGTTACTTTGCATCAAAATTTTGCGTGGGCAACTGAAAACAAACATTCTAAAGCACACCTCGTGAAACCAAAAATAGTATATGAGAGTCCGTTGGTGAATGGTGGAATACCAATCAGTCCAGGTGAAATTATAACAGCTAACTCAGATGTCATTGTTGGAAAACCTGCAGTTGGAGGACCGCTTACTTTGGTAGCCAGTGGAATAAAACTGCAGAACCCTGTACATCCTCCGTTAATAGATAGCGTTGTTGCAAATAATGAACAGTATATCGTAAAAGAAAAACCTTTGAATGATCAACCAGGTATAAGAGCTGATGATTCATTTGACTTAAGACCGCCAGAACTACCGAAGTTGAAAACAAAACCAAACAAAAATATGCTTCGTCCTCATGGCGGTCATTTGAACCAGCAAAATTCTCAACAGTGGCATTCCACTACTTCACATTTAACAAATGAACCTAAACATCCTGGATTAATAAAAAATAAAACACCTCTGCTAGTTAATCATGGAAGACCTGCATTTTTAGATTTCATACCTTCTTTAAACAAACCGGCAAATAATATACCTAAAGATTATCAAGTTAATTATAGACCTGGACCCGAAAAAACAACTGACCAAGATATCCCAGATAACAATCCCAGTTCGTCTGAAATAGTTAGTACTAAAATAACAACAGACGGAACATATGCTGATATTCAAAACTCAGATTCTGAAAACAAGTTTTTAGTTGATATACAACCTTCAAGGGTGGCAAATGTACTAATTCCTCATGGAAGTTCAACAGCTTTGATTTTTGCTGGATCTTCAGAACCTCACAAAACAGGAGATTATATTGACGATCCTTTACCGTATCCAGAACCCGGATATTTTGGAAGTTTCAGTATTGATGCGCCACATATGACTAACGTCCATAATGTTGTTCCAAACAAAAATCAATTTTTCATAAAGTCAGATAGTAAGCCTACTTTTGAATCATATGTAAAAAATGTCCTTCCTCCTCATAAGGACACAGGCTTCAACAATGATCAGAAAACAAAATGGAATGAAAATAAACGTCCCAAAGACTTAATGAATCTTCCTCCGCCTACAAGCAATCAAGAGACTCACGTTCAAATAGGGCCGCAAATCACTGCTTATAATCCTGATATATACAAAGGCGATTTTGAAAAAAATAATAAAATTAATAGTAAACCTAAAGAAACAAAGGATGTGATTGATAAAGAATATGAAAATTATTTAGCGGTCCCACCCCCACCACCTAAAATGCATTACAATCAAGAAACACGATATGACAAAAAACGATATCAGCAACGTCCCGTGGTTCATACGAAACCCGTTCAAGACAGTAACATATATCTTAATATTCAGCATCCAGTAACAAATCAACTTCCTCCAAAAGTAACATCAGAAATATATTTTGCATCGCAGCTACCAAATAGTCAAGCAACGCCAACTTATACATTTAAGATACCGCAATCTCCAGCCCCCATTGGTAATACGCAAGTAAAAATACCAAAAAAACCGAGCGACCAAGTACACAAATTAGTTCCTTCGTCTAACACAGCAAACAAATCTATTATCACGGGCAACAACAAAGAAAACACCTATACAGTAACGTTGAATACTGCGACTAATGTAGCAAGTCAAAGTAATACCGGTCATATTGTGGGGTCGAGTATTACAGTTCCAATCACAACAACTTCTCTAAATGGACAAATAAATGCAAATATACCAATAGGAACAAACTTTGCTATAAGAGTAGAAGATGATCCAGCTAAATACGAAAGTGTCGCGTTACACGGCAAAAGACATCCGTCTCTTATATTTGATGACCATGAAGGTGTTTCATTTAATAATTTGAATGCTTATAATGAAAATAACTCAAGATTCAAATCAAACTCAACTCAAACTTTACCAGCCATAAGTCAAGCACAAAGTAATACTAATAATAATGTCAGAGATAAACCAATACATAAAGATCATAGTAATATTATACCACCATCTTTAAATAGTCATGCCAATTTCCCTATGATAAATGAAGATACCAATACATATGTCAATTTAAATGTGAATTATCCAGATAACAAAAATAACAACTTTGATAAGAGCTCCGTATCATTTGTTCCGGAAGTTGCAACCAATTCTCATGGATGGTACGCTAGCGTTCTTAAAGACGATAATGTGAAAAATATCAATGTTGAAACTAGTACTCGAAAGGTGATACCTTTGAATTTCGACAAAAGTTCTGATAATTTGCCAGAATTCGGTGAAAAGATTGCAACTGTTGGGAAGCCTCCAACAGAATTTTGGGACCAAAAGAATAAGCAAACTGTTAATAACTTCAGTATTGGTAAACCATTTACAAAACCGAATGAAGGACAAAAGTCAACTATATTACCTTTTACGATTCGTCCGAATTATATTCCATCAATTTTTGGTAACAAACAACCTGTTTATGACATACCCATCAGTGATAATAGTGATGAAATTTCTACAACCAAACCTATTCATTCAAAACCAACAAAACCTGTTTATGAAACGGCTGAAGAAATATACGACGGTGAAGAAGAACCTGAAAGTAACAGTGAAATTGATGGCGAAGTTAGTTCAGAATCTATGAAAGTACCAATTATTAGCCCATCTTTTGAAAACAAAAATTTAACACAAACCTCTTCTAATGGAATCTTAGCGCAAACTACAAAACCAGACTTAAATAAACCTACCGAGAATGTGCAGTTAGTTAACTTTAACCCTGGAACACAAACAGAAAAACCTTTTACATCTTTCAATAAAAGCACATTCCATACAAATAGTATAAAACCAATATTTGAGCATAATCCGTATATGAAGCCAAGACCATTTACAATTAACACAGCAATACCATTAGATCATCAATTACAACAACCTCATTGGCAAATAAATCAATTAATGGAAAACGGAACAAATGCATCTTATGAAGATAATATGGAATTAAATATTGGCGAAGAAAAATATACAGTTAGTACTACTAGTCGACCAATTTCCACTAGAAAACCATCAGTTTTTAGAGAAACAGAAAATAAATATAAAAATCAACAAAAAGTTCAAAATACTGGTCTGTTTAATAACACTCATTTATCGAATGAATCTAATATCATAACGTCTACGGTTCATATTCAAGACAAAAAACCTTTAATTGTGGAGTTACCTGAAAAATCGACACTTCCAACATTTACAATAAAAACTGAACCGGATAACGTTAACAGTTCTTCTAGTGAAATTATTGATTTATCACCGCCCCCACCAACTGTAAATTACAACTATAAGCCATCAATTACTGATGAGATAATGGGAATGAGTCCACCTCCTCCGAGAACACCATTGCAAAGAGTTCCTCCAAGAGCACCTCAAACTTCGCGTCCAATTTTACCTGTACGCACTCCAGCACCATATAGGACTGTACCTCCAAAAACTTTGCCTCCTAGACAGTCAACTCAAAGACCTCCGAAAAAGCCGGTGCGTGATGAAGTCTCAACGTACAGGCCAACTTATGATATTGTTAATAAGGTTAAAAGGCCCATCTTCAATGTCGATCAGCCATCATCGCACTTACTTCCACCTCCAAGAGAATTACCTTCTAAGATAATACCAATACAGAAACCTCCTAAGCCAACAAAGGTTGCTTCAGAAGGAAGCGTTATTTTCCCAACTCCAGCTTCCTCAAGTTGGCTAACTTCGTCTAACTTTGATTTTTCGTCAAGCTTTAACTTTGGACCATCGTCCGTTTATTTCCCAGACAGTGTATCGCCTACAAAAATATCTGAAGACTCCGATAAAGTATTATTAGAATCTTCTTCAGAAAATATATACAATTCAAACGAATATGAAACATCGAGCGAGTTAACGGATTATAGTGGTGAAAGACCAGTGACAGACAAACCACTAACAAATTCAAAGGAAGAAAAGATCATAACAACGGAGAAAGAGAGTTCATCTTCTGTTGAGTCAAGTAAAGAAGATATAAATAAAGATAAAATGAAAGTAATTCCTATTAGTAATAAAAACCGTACTCGTAAACCATATCCATTACGTAATGACGATAAGAAATCTAGCACGAATAAGTTTAAGCTTCCTTCGAAGACTATACCTATAATCAGACCTACGCGAACACTTTCTCGACCAGAACTTTCATATCCAACTAGATCAACTTCGATTAAAAAAATAGTACGACCACTACCTTCCAGACCATTGGCTGTTTTCCCTACAAGTGTTATAGAAAGTTCTGAGTCCTCAGTTGAAGAAGATTATATTAAACCTACTGAAGTTCTTAAAGAGGACGATGTATCAACAATAGCTACAGAATCACCTTCTGTTATTGAAAAGACAATAACAAAGACCTTTACTATAAGTAAAGACCCGATTGAGTCGAGTATACATAAAACACATCATGCTGGAAATGAAATCAAGATATCAGATGAAATTATACCGACTAAGACAGAATTCAAAACAACAATTATCACACTGACTAAAACATTATCAGAGCCACCGCAAATAATTTCAAGTATTGGCTATGTGAACCTTACTCACACTTTGACTGTTACGCACACAGAAACAAGTCTAGTCAGTCAATCTGAAGGAGCTGTCACACAGACTTTAGTATTAACGAACACACAAACGTCCACAATAGTTGATGTCGTTACGGAGGTGTACACTCAAGTGCAACCGACTACAATTGTGGAAACAGTTACAAAACATATTCCTATTGTACAAGTGGAATCAACACCAGTAATTGATTCGACGTTCCCCACAAAGATAGCCCTTGACGATATTACAATGTCATCTGAAGAGAGTGATAACTTCATTATAAGAGATAGTGATGTCACTGAAAACATTCAGAAAATTGAAGTCGAAGAAGAAAAAGACAATGATACATTCTTCGTTGTTGTAAATAAATCACAAAATGGTGGTAAATCTCCACCTATTAACACAGATATCGATAGCGGCGATTATGACGGTATCACACGAACTGAACAGGTTAATAATAACGGAGTACAACAAGTACTATTCGGTGAAATATTGCTAGCTGGTACACCGTATTTAGAAACAACGAACGTTGGACACCCTACTGGTATGTACATTTATTAAGAATATATTAATGATATGACGTTTATTTCATTTCACAATTTAATTCGTTATTTTAGGCGTTGGATATGGAAAAGAATGTCAACCAGACTGTAAGGCCTCAAGAAACGAAAGGTGTCAAAGGATAGACGGCATTATGAAATGCGTATGCAGGCCCGGTTTCGCTAGAATGTTCCCAGACAGGCCTTGCAAACGTAAGATTAGATCTGGTGAAACACTTAAATTTCAAACAAGTTTTGTTACTAATCAAGTATACTATTTGCTTGTGTTTCAGCTACTTACACATATTCAGTACGATTGGCATTAGGATCCCAAGGAAATGAACGTTTGAAGTTCCATACGAGCTTATCTGATAATTCCAGTAAGGAATATCATAGCTTGGCTGTTGCTACTCATGAAGGAATCAATAGAATGGTGATGCAATCTGACCTGCGTGACGTTTACCATGGCGTTCATATAACTGGTTTCCATCCAATCGAAATGAAGACATTTAAAGGAGAAAAATACCAGGGTGTTATCAATGATTTCTATGTACAGGTAGCTAATTTAAACTGTAAAAAATCTATTACTTACAATTAGACCATTTGATTTCCAATTAAGAAAATTTTTCTTTAAAATATTTTGAGTATTTCTTTAGCCTTTAATGTTTTAATTCTATTTATATAATTTCAGCTCTCAGATAACGCTCATGAGAGTCGTCTCAAAGAAGTCATAGAGAAATACTTACGAAACAACAACTACAGTCTTGGAGGAACAGAAGTGCATGCGGCAGAAGAGTTTATAGACAGATTAAATGTTAGCGGTACGTTAAATATCACTTACTTAACCTGTTTAATAAATTTTTCAAGCAAATTCATATTTTGTTCTACGTCGTAAATGATGCTCAAAATTCAACTAATAGATTGAAATTAAACTATTTTTATTTTGTATAGATATTAACACAAAATTTTATTCTTTATTAATTCTTTGCTTAGAAATATGATAATTATGGCACTTATCGACAGTTATGAAAACTTAATATTATGTTTTAAAACATTTTTTAAATGTACCATTTAGTAATGAAGAAAAATATACAGCAAAACCTACTTCTAACAACCAAATTAAATCTTAACTGATTTTTATAAATTTATCTCGTAATCGTCAGATTTCGACGAATGCACCAGCACACAGTTCCACGATTGTTCGGAGCACGCCCGCTGCTTCAACCTCCGCGGAACCTATACTTGCAGCTGCTTGGAAGGCTTTGCGGATCTCAGTGTTAACACTCTGTATCCAGGAAGAATATGTTCTTGTAAGTATTTTTTTAAATCCTATATCTTCTTATTACTTGATTATTTTGACAACTGTTTTGATTTTAATAGTTTTGCCAGTTTTACCAACTTTTTAACATATCTTCATAAAAGAGGCCAAGGTTGTGTTTGTTAACGATACTACCTGTATCTTAATAATACACGAAGATGTAGACTCAGCAGTTTCGATAATTATGAACTCAGCATACCAAATCCGTTGTCTTTTGAAATAATATTTTTTATCTGTACCTACCTAACATATACCAAATTTAATCTAAAATTATGCAACAAATACGTTAAAAGTATATACTTAGATGACTTACTTCAGATGATGAAGAGTGTAGACTATATGGATGATAATGATATAGATAATCTAGATGATTTTACTATATATTACAGCTGATGCAGTAGGATGCGGTACTTGCAACTACCACGGTACCTGCTTCGAGCGGGAAAGCGCAATGATATGTGAATGCTTCAAATGGTATGCAGGAAGAACTTGTCAAGTCAATCTCAAAGGTACGTATTCATTTATACAGGACCCGGTGGCTGATAATATAATAAATAAGAATTTATTTACAAAAATACCGACCGAATCGATATCCTCCTCCTTTTTGAAGTCGGTTAAAATGGCCAATTATAATTTGACTGCATATTGAATCGCAAAAATCCACATTTGCAAATAAAAATATTTTGTAATCTATCTGCTATTACCTAGCAATACTTCAACTGTCTCTAAATACATCTTCTAAATTAATGTTTATAAAGGAAAAGTTAAAATTTATATTATATTTTCTAATTGCAGTATAAGGTTTTTCAGATTTCCTTGATAGAAAATTATAAAAACAGAAAGGAATTTCTCAATTTCTTAAATATCATTTTCCTAATTCACTTCCAAATTCAAGATTGACTTGGCAACGTAATATTAAAATTTCCTTTTACTTCTATTCCAGCGGTACTAATAACAGTAACCGTGATCGGATTGGTGATCATCGCCGTGGTGACCATCT
>DVXP01000553.1:0-19546 GCA_018235645.1 Junonia grisea | reverse complement strand
GTTTGACTTTTGTATGTTTTAACAACTCTATCGCCTCATCCATACAAACGTGAAATATCAAACGGAAGATCATTTTTTGTCGCAATAAACGAAAATAATTGGGTGGAATTTTTCTATACCTGAAACCACTCTGTATCACGGACAGTAAATTTTTACGAGAATAAAAAAATATTGATAAAAATTCACATTTGCTTATACTTGATATACGAATAGTACGCGTATTTGGTATTTTTATATTATGTCGCTACAAGGTTAACTAGCAAAATATAAATTAGAAAATAAACATGACATTGCAATTACTTTAAAATTAGTAAATATTTAATAAAAACATAATTAGAAGAAATGTTTATTAAAAAAAATACAATAAAACTCGTTGAGAAAAAATTTAATTAGCAAATAAGAATAATATTCACAAAATTTATGCTTGAAGCAATCTGTGACATCTAATTGTTATGTTAATTAAATAAATCCCTATAAAAGATAATTTTAATTTTAAGAAATGACATTACGTAGCGTCCGTAATTAACATTTCACCTGTTTCTATCCCCGTCCGAATTCGGGAAACGTAAGCACGGACCGTAATTTGCTAAGACATATAACGTTTGATTTAATCCGGCGCGCCGAACGGGCCGGCCGGGGTCGTCGATTTACTTTTATTGCTATTTCGTTTTATTCCGCCGGTCCGATGCTGTCTGATGTGGTCCTGTTTTCGGGATCGTTAACGGCAAATGTGCTAATCTTTTTTACACAGTCGTAGCGCACAATAATCGACTTTGATGGTCCCGACCAGCGCAAGTCGTAACTCTCGCTAATGGGAACGATTAAGGTTCAGTTTTTTATTACCATAGAGATTTATTCAGAACGTCCCGCTAAGGTCATAACGGAGACTGAAGTTATACAAAACGACTTTATACGTCGAGGGTGAAATCACACTTCGTTATCTTTTCATTTGGTTTGAAATAACTTAGTAACTGCTACTGGAACAATGGGGCGCGGAGCAAATGTTTATTCTCCATACAATCAAACTTCGTCATAACTAACTTTCACGTTAGCTACGAGCAAATCTAAGAAGGACATTCGCCGACCCACAATAAGTTTTTAAATTATATTTTAAATGGAATGTAGAAGCGCTTTTACATTCGGGAAAACCTATGGACAATAGAGCAAACACACACAAACTCCTTTTTTTTTTTGTTGACGCAGGGTAAATCTTCATAGATACCCGACACCTGGGGGGAGGCCGGGTTATGTGAGATTGTACTCACTAAAATCCCCCACGATGGCCGCCACAGCACGGAAAACGGAGAGGCTACGGGATCGCTTTCGCAGCACGTCCGTGGCACACACAAACTCCTGCCAATAATAAGCATCTTTCTTTGGAATGCTTGAAATATTTTTTATATAAAATGAGTTTTCGTTACTTACTGTGACAAAAATGCTTATAATTAGTTTTTAAATTGATGTAAGTGAAATGGTTGAATAAACAATTATATACAGTCATACGCATTTGTTAGAGCGGTTAAATTAATGCACCAGTTGCATTAATACACTGGCACAATATGTTTAAATTCATAACAACAAATAACTTTATAGTCTATTTGTATTCACACATTTAAATTAAAACATTAGGTACAGTTTGTCGTTTTCTGTGTCTGCTCAACCGCAGTTAGCGTGTAGATCAAAGCTATTTCAGGGGACGTTACTAGCAAATAGCTAACCGTCCATCACTCTGAACAGTTCATATCTTCACACTTGATCTAAAGACTGACGGGGGTCTCTTTGACGTGTTTCTCTTTTTGCATTTGAAATGCGTTTCATGCGGGTCTGGACATGTAGGAATGGGGACACTATTATATTCCTTTTGTTTTAAACGGACAATGTTCCGTTATCATACAGTGAAATGGTCAAATAACGAAAACCCTTTTTCATATCCATATCCTAATCTTTCAAAATTTGTATTTTTATTATTTTATTAGTCGAATTTTACAAACGTTTTTCCACAATCTTTTCTAATAATGTTTAATAATATTTTCAGGTTATAATTATGACGTAAAAACAGTACGTTTAGTTGAACTCAAAATATTATAAAACATTGAAATAAATGCCCCGAATTTTGAAAGATAAATCCATGCATGTAAATAAAATGAAAGTACCTGTTTTGAAATTTTCAAATAACAAATTTCTACTAAATACAAATATTGAACTATAATTATAACATTTTTTTTTTATGTTACTGTTAAATATTTTATTTCAATTTATAATTCAAGTTGTTGTTATTTATACCTACTTTATTTTTAAAACTTCCTCCGACTCAGGTAAGTTTACGATACCTTATTTTAGTACCAAGCACGAGATGATTTTTATTACAAGTACTTATTTGCCCGCATTTAATTTCGAATTTAAAACCCGCACCGAAATCTGCTTTATGATATATCTTCTAAATATAAAACCTTCAGGGACATCTTAATAAAAATTAATTTTATATGCTGAAACATCTAGGTAAAGAGTTTTAAAAAAGTCCACTACAGCTTAAATATGTATATTATCTTAATAAAAACGTGACAGAGACTATTTTTTATTTTAAAAAGTAGAAGATAACAATAAATTTAAGCAAATTAGTTTACGTATAATAAGTATGTCAACAAATATAACCATATTCCTATTATTTTTTTGAAAGTAAAAACTACCATTTATTTTAAACCATGCGTAAAGAAAACATGCAGCGTTAACGTTAAAAATATTAGAATATATCAAGGAAATACATGAATGTAGGTAATAAATACATAGTTAAATACGGTTGGTCAGCTTAAAAGAAGTTTTTTGTTCTGTCTAGGCATTAATTTTATTTTCAATTTTGAATTTAAAAACTACATTTTTATAGCCTATGTAAGGCAAAGTTAAGAGAAGGATAAAACAAGGTTAAGAGGAGCCGGGTCGAATCGCTAGTATCTCTTATAAAAAGGGGCATTTAGAACATTTTTTTAATCTTGGTATTTGCATTAAGACGACAAGCAACTAACTCATAAATTCTAACTTCTAAGTGCATCTCTTTACAAAGTGGTAAAATAAAGAGACCGTAAATGCTTAAATGTCTAAAGCTAATAAACGCTAATGAAAGTAATTACAGTTAACACTTTGCCCGTATTCATTATTCAGTTTTTATCTCATCTTGTAATAACGAGAAAAAAGTGCTTCATAAAAAGACTATTTAGCGAAAAGAATATTCCCAGCACTAGATGAATTATGCGTACGAAAAAGTGACATGAATTGTCTTTCCTATCCTGTAGGTAAAGTCGACATCAATGGATGGTAGAAGTTAAGAATAGGGATGAAAATTGCATGAGGTATCGACAACATACGTAACGATGAAGGTAGTGTAACAAAGGCCCAGAAAACCGACAAACTGACTGTTTCATTTTGGTTATGGAAGCAATTTCGTTCTTTTGTGCGATAGTATTGCCCCTAAGTAGGCGGATTCCGGCGTCTCACTTCCCTATATAGGAAACTCTTCGGCACACGCAAAATTCATGTGACGATTTCACGATGGAATGTGTGTACATACGTCGCGTCGTGTTGTGTACACAAAGGTATTTACGTTTTTTCGATTTCTATATCGCATTGCTTTTGTTGTTTCCAAATTCATAACATAACATTTTTTTCATGCCATCTTTCATTTTTCATTTTTATTTCTTTAAACGATGTACAGTATAAATAAAATAGTATTAAATAATGTGGATACCTTTTATTTCGAGTTTAAATTCTAAATTCTTAAATGTTTGGTACTTAGACGACGGGTCTTTTGGGGGAGATGCGTCAACTGTTCAAACTTCATGATTTATCATTTTTTGAGGTAAATTTTGAAACTTAAAAGTATTTTTAAATTTCTCCAAATGCGAATTTTTTAGTTCAAATAATGTCATTTTAGAAGAAAGAAAAAACATTTTATCCATATTTAATTCTGCAGCTCCGGGTAAAAAATCATCTCCATCTTCTGGGCTCCATTCTCATCTTCGATGCCTCTATTCAGTATAAATTTTGAAAATTTATAGAAAATGATAAGATCTATTCACATATTTGCCTCTGGAAACGTTCGTATTTTAATTAATCTTCGTTTTAGTTTATTTAGCTTTTCTGTGTAAAGTCACCAGTATTTTGGGTACCTTACCGCGTCGCAGTAGCTTCGAGGAGGCCAATAATTTAAAACTATTTTAATATGTATTACATTTTTTACATGTAATCAATTATAAATTTGTATAATTATAATTTATGTAAGTAATATTAATTTATATTAATAACGTCACGCCAGCCACTAAATGTTTAAAAATAATAATTTGATAATAATTATTTAAATAAACATAAATTATGATAATAGAATTATTTAATACACTAGGTACATACGATACCAGCATCAATAACAAAACAATTCAAATGTGAAACTTTTGGGTTTTCCTCTGTTTTTAGCTTCGCAAACCAAATTGAGCCTTTAATACCGCCCATTATCGTTAACATTTAATAGTAATCGTTAACCATAGGTTGAACATTAACTCTAACCCATTGATTACTGGTTTCCATTTAAAAAGTTCACTAAGGTCAAATTGCGATTTTAGTAAATATTATAAGTTTTTACGGCAAATACACTACATATTTTATATACATAGTATTTTATATGTCAAATGATTTAGATTATTTATTTTAACATGAGAAATTTTCTATGTATTAAAATAACGTATAATAAATAGGTTTCATTTCACTGGATTACGCTCTCTAAACCCAGCAAAATGTGAACGAGTACCAACTTCCCATTCTATTTACACTGCACGGGCCGACGTTGTATATTTTACCATTCATTTTAGCTCTATTCATTATATTTTATTGATTTCCCTCTAACATACCAGCGTATTCGTTAATTTAAGTATAATTTTCGTTGACAAATATAAAAAATGCATTCGTTATTATCGGTTTAATAATGGGACCGTCAAAACAAGCGTTCAATTCAAAACAAACATAGCAATCGGCTGATACAACATTCAGATGCAAACTAACATGAATAAACTAGAGATGTTTGTTCGATTGAAACATACAATAGGCTCATCACTGTCCGGGTGACGGCGAACGCGCCCTGTTTCGAGTTCATGTGATAGGAATTTATATTAATTTCCTGTGTCAGTCCGGCAGAGCAGTTGGTCGCAGTCGATGCATCCAGCGCAAACTGCGGTTAGCCGGCCGTCCTGACCTGTTCCAGACACTGCAATGGACAACCACGTATAAACTCACACGCTAATTTTACCTCAACCTCGGAATTTCTATTCGCACTTTGAACCGGACGTTGATAAAACAGAAATAGATAATATCTAATTGGACAATTGACATGCAAGGTGGATTTTCCATTCCGTAAAGATACTCTCTCTTCTCTACAAATATTGTATTTTCGCAAACGAAATTGTCATTGTATTTTAACTATAAAGGACCGTAATGAATCGTTCCAATGAAACAATGTCCGTTAATCACCTGAAAGTAGAGGCAACAGAGAGGTAAAATGTATTTACACCGTATTATATACCTACCGACTGTGAATTTATGTTTCCATCGTATTAAAAGTTTTGAAACAAATATAATTACATAATGTTAGAAAATAACAAATATTTAATAACATTTAACAACATACTGTAAAAACAAAAAAAAAAAAAAACAAAAAAAAAAAAGAGTTATTTACAGAAAATAACATATTTTTTCCGACAGGTTACGTGTTCAGATTTTCTTTTCCTCGTAATAATCTGACCATGAGCCATATAATACAGGAACATGAAGTAACAAACAAGTTTTAACGCGTCGAAACTTGGTGTTCACCTTTATCCTTCACGTGCCCTCCCTTATAACAATAAAGTTGGACTAACCCATAGGATTACTTCTTTTAAAACTTGAATTCTCTTAAAATACTTACATAATAATATTAGTATTCTATGCTAAAAGTCAAAAACCTGTATTTAACTTGAAAATGAAATAAGAAATAATTCTGAGAAAATGTTTTACTTAGATACCAATAATTATAATGCATTAAATTTTAGCAAATACCATTTTATTGATAGAACAATTAAATTAGTGACATATAAGTTTATTATTAATGGTAGCTGATATGTTTAAAGCATAAACATATCAGCTTTAAATTGAATTCCGTGCAATTTAATAAACAATAATGTAATAAGTGAAATAAAATAAAATTTTAACTATCCAAAAAACATTAAAGTAAATCTCACGTTAAGTGTAGTAATCCCTATTAGCCGACACTTTATAGTGCAATGGGACGGTCCGGTGTTGCAGAGCCATTGAGGTTTACGACCAATGAAAACGGAGCCTGAACTGAGGTAATTATAGGATTACTTACACACTTATACATTACACGGCACGGTAAAGCATAATGTTGTATAACCTGCGGGTCGTTACGCGGCCCGAATTAACGCAAGACCCAGATGCTCGGGGCACTATTTGTTTAAGTCGAACAAATTAGCTTTAAGTTTGTTATCTTTTTAATCATTTTTCTTTTTGTATGGAGGAATTATTGTTTTTGTATTTACTTGTTTTCACTTAGATTAAAATAAAATTAGATAGATAATAGTACCTAATAATGAAAATTAATTTATTTGTTTAATTTTACTAAACGTTAACATTTTGTTATAATATAAATGGTTTATACTTTAAATGTTCCAGCTGTTTAAAATTTTTAGAAATGTAATAGCAAAAATATAAAAACTGCAATATTTTATATTTTCTGTACATATTAAAGGACGAAAATATGATGAAAGCTCTAGAATGTGGAGTAGTAATCGCTTTATGTAACCAGAAATATAATACAAGTATGTCTTTGATACTAATGAGCACATTTGCGTAGCGACAGAGTGAATACTAAAAAACTTGCATAAAAAAATTAAAACATATGCAGATAGCTCAAAAAAATTCTAATTAAATCTCAGAGAAAAAGGGAAAAGTATGTATTTTAATATGGGGTAATTGCACCCTTGTACGGTAGCCCGATTAAGCTCTAGCTCGCGCAATTAATCAAAATTAGTGCCGTAGACGCATTATCCCTCGGTGATATATTAATTAGGTCAAAACAGCGCAACAGAACCGTCTTCCCGGGCATATTGTAACGTAATATCACCAGTTAATGAAACTTCCCTCGGGACGCGATAATACCTACAGCCGTGAAACAGTCAAATCGTGTTTCTATCTATAGATCCACTACTACGCTTTCAACTCACTTAAAATATTTCCTGAAATAAATAATTAAAATTGCAACTTGAAAACTCAAACGTGATCGAAAAGTAAACATATGCCCTAAATTAATTAAAAAGACATCAAATTAATTAAAAACTCGAACTGAAAAATATGGTTTGTAAAAATACGTTGGAGAGGCACTTATGAATCGTTAATTTACATAATTGTAACTTTTTAAATATACCACAAGTCGAGAAGAACTAGCGAGAACCTAGATTCAGAGCAACGAGATAATATTTTGAGAGCTTAACCACAAGCACATGCTAATATTTCATATTTAAAAATAATAGAAATAAGTCAAAGAATATTAATAGTTCGAATGCTACATTTTCTACCATTTATCTATACCGAAATAAATAATCTTAGAAGCTTTTATAAATATTTAGTTTACGTTCTTTTTGATGATTGCAAATAATAATAAAAAACAAGAAGAACATAAGATTTATACTCATATACCATATATATTAACTTTAATCAATTATTATTGCTAAGGTTTTATGGTAGTCCCGCCGTAGCCCCGTTCTCTATTTCCAAGGCATCAATAAAATGTCAGTACAATCTGTACTCTTCTAAGTGGCAAGATTAAGTTGAAAATGCCATTTAACCGACATTTTCTTTGATACAAAGAGTATTTATAGGAATACCCGTATTTTCGAAGCAACTCTTAATCCCTTTGTTTTAGTTTGCAATACTTTGAAATGACCACATTAAATGAATTAAAATAAAAATTACTCAGACTTCGACACACATTTATTTCAGTCAGTTGTCAACCTGTCAGTTAGTCAAAAAATTAAAAAAAAAGAACAAGCAATATCTGGCAATGAATAAAAATGTATCATAGTCGAAATTGTATGGTAGGTATCATATATTATTATAATTTTAGCTTATGATAATTGTATAACACTAAAGTTACTTTACTATTCAAAGAAACATCACGTCAAGATTCAATACAAACGGACGTTACAATTATTAACATATTACTCATTCGTGGAATGGCGTGCTAATCTCATGGAGCGTTGTCCATTTGTAAATAAACTATAACCAATCCCAAACATCAGTTTCAGTAACCATGTGCCAACTATACCGAGTGTGGAGTGTTCGATAAGCTGGGACCAGACTGACGAGACGAATTGCTACACCTCACCTTCCCCCACCATTTAAACTTGAACCCTCTGCCACCCCTTTCATATGCCGACCTAAGTAATTCAATACGAGAACGGAAGCTCCATTGACGTCCAACGGTCTCATTCAACTGGTCGCTTTAACTGTATAATGCGCACGTAATTTATACCTTTTCGTATGCGCATAAAATATCCTGCACTGCTAGAATACTTTCCGATACTATGTAAAGTATTATTGACGTATATAAATTAAGTGCAATTTGTTTAAAAGTATTTTATCGCAGTCCTTCTTATTATTTAAAAATAACTGCTATAGGTTCCTCTTCATTTTAAAACGACTATTTTAGTTTATTATTTCGTGTATTGCCTTACAAGTTGCAACTACTTAAAAAGTATAATGAGCTACGATTGATATAAAACTAGAAATCATTTCAAGGAACTCAATTAAATCAAAACGTAATTGGACGCAAAATTCGGTTTAAGTTCGAATAGTTCTATAGTCAAATGACTCGATGCAGAAACTAGAGCAATACTGACTGTAATCGAACGTAAAATGTTGCTAACAATTCCTCTTTGTGCTCGAGATCAAACTACTCTAAGGCTCAATTATTATCAATCTTATGTTCAGCATCATTTCAGTGTAAATGTATCTAGAAATCGGTTTAATATCTCGAAACTTATTCTTATATATTTTCGAATCCTTTTGATTTTTATTTTCCGTGAAATAAACACTATGTTGGTAGTGGTACACAGGTAAAAGTTGTAGATATAGGGTATGGCACCTTATCCCAGTTTTTCGAAACTACTAAATCAATAAATTCATAATATTTTTTATTTAATAAATAGCTTCAACCTTTCACCCAGCATACCACGGAATTATGTGTCGTTAATCATTCCAATACAGCAACATGTCTCATATTCCGTCAGTAATAAAAGTGCGTTTTTTTGTGACAATAAATCGCATAATTTCGTTGAAAATCATTAATAATCATTGCACAGCATTGAATCAGTTCGCTTGGAGTGCATCGCGTACTGATGAGCGCAATGGGCTGTGGAAAACAACGATAGAGCTATAAAATAGACTCGGACATGTGCCGCAGATAAATCAGATACATTTGTACACGCGTGCCGACAGCCAGGCTTCACCAATTCACTGTTTTCATCATGTCCTCGTGAATTATGCTTTTAGTTTCTGAATATTTTAACGCATTGTACGTATATGTCATTTTTATGATTTTTAATTTTGTATCGAATTGTCTTTTTTTAACGTGAAATAAAATATACACTACGGCGATTTTTTACAGATCACTTAATTGGACAAGGAACGCACTTATTTACTTATTTTTCATTTGACTTATTACTTTATAGAAAAACTTAAAATAAATTAATATAAAGACTTCTTGAAAAAAAATATTATCTGATGCGAACCACAAATGAAGTCGGTTAAAAACACTGCTTCCAAACACATTATATCATTGATTTTTACTATAAAGGAAACAATATCCGTTAACGTTGCAAAGAAAGATAATCGCCGTAATACAAGAAGCGGTAGTATGAACTGATGAACTAACAATAGATTTGATTCTGACATATTGCGCTCGGCGTCAGTCGTTAGCCGGCTCCATTATTTATAGGCAATCTTCGTCAACGTCAATGCGCCGTTCAAGCACCGCGGTTATTCAATGATGCCATATTGTGTTCGGAACTTGTGACATAATTTGAAATTAACCCTATGAAAGGATGTATACTGCTATGATAGTTTGTTAGTCGTATTTTTTTATTTTTTGTTATGATCTGTAGATCATAACATTTTTTTATGTTTTTATGTTTTTTACTGCCCTGCGTATGCGTACAAATCTTACGGGTAATATTATAAATATGCTAGTTGAAAAATATAAAATACTTATAAATTACTACAATAAAATTTCTGTAACTGAAAAGACTAATTAAATATACGGTTATATCTTATATAATCGAATATTATAGCGCCAAAACATAACACATATTTTAGGTAATCACATATCTGAATGACCACCTTTATACAACTTGTAATATACTTAGGTAAATAGCACACAATTTTTTTCTTTTAGGGAACATAAGCTGGTCAAAGAGCCAATGTTTTGTAAAAAGGTTTTCATAAGCCAACGGTATTAATGTATACTTTAAAATATTAATCTCTTTATATCCAAAATATATGTGAAGGAATTTGCCTATTCGATTTATTGCAACTGTTCACGTTTTTCTTTGGCTCGGTAACATTTATATTTTCTACTCACTGTTGTAGTTATTACTTAGTCTAAAGATTCTATGTGAAAGTCACTGTACTTCTCATAGTTCCTAGAGGTCCTCATGATGGCAGTCCTACCAAAATTCATTTTAGTCCAGTGACTCAGTGGACTTCGACAAACTTACGAAACAGACAGATAGAATAACAATTGCATTTATTATATTATTAGTAATATGTTTGTAGTAATATACCAGAAAAAAATAAGTAAAAGTAATGCACTCAAATAGAAGGTACACAAAACAATTATAAATAGAACACAACAAACTTTAGCCTCTCAATGTGTTTTCGACAGATATCTATGGCACACATTGGTTGCATTTACAGCGTCCCGAAGACATTACAAAAGCCATTCCCTTATCTAATGTCCTCCTTAAATTTATTTAACTTTTCCACGCCCTCACATCTTAGAAATCGTTCGATAAAGATGTCAACAAGAAAAGGTCACCAAATCATGCGGGAATCGGCTCGTATTCAGTGTTAGATAAAAAAAGGTTTTTGTTTTTACTTTTAACATTTTTTCGCCTCTAAAAACCAACTTAACATTTTTAATTTTAATGTCGATTCAGTATCAGGTAACGCATTTTTCCTGGAGTGGATTTACCTGTAAGTTCCTGTATCTAATGTACAATGTAATGAAATCATGTTTCGAGCTATCCCCTACTTATTTTAACCGACTTCAAAAAGGAGGAGGTTATTAATTCTGTCGGTAGTTTTTATGTCTGTACACCGATTACTCGAATACGGCTGGACCAATGACATAATTTGACATTTTTTCGTTTGAAAGGGTACATCTCGCATGTAGTTCCGTTGTAAGAAAATCAGGATCTAATGATGGGATCCTGGATCCCATCAAGGAAATCAAGGGAACTCCTCAAAAATTGTAGCTCGATCACTTGCTCACATAAAGAAGCATTTGTTGAAGTGGAACTGATGACGAAACCAGAAATGGTCACAAGAAATTTTATAATTTTAATTCGATTATTTTTATATGTTTCCTGACTTTTTCACAAAAATAAATTATTTTAGCTTTTCATTTTACTTTTGAAGTCAGTTTATATTATGTGAGAAAGTCATTATATTATATTACAACATATATATTAAACGAAATTGTATTCATTTTGCTGTTATAAAACTAATTATAAATTGTTTTATTAAAACTAAACATAGAATGATAATATGTATTGTAGTGTGGAGGTAACATTAATTTAAAGCATCTTAATTGCCGAGCTGCGTTATATTGTGTAAATGCAAATTGGATTAAAAATAAAATTTAAAAATAAACGTTGAAGTATGAGAATGTAAGCAAAATTAATTTATGGCATTGCAAATATATTCTGTTACTGGTCTTTTTAAATTATGTTAATTTACCGCTGTCGTTCCCCTTTTGGCTTAGTTTTTAAATGAAAATAAAAAAAATATTTGCTAAATTAAATATATACATTTTTTAACAATAAAACTAAATAATAGCCAAGAAGTATAAAAAATCGAACCAAGTGAAAGAAGCGGCGACAAAGGGCACAGCACAATTTTCCCAAATTAAATATCTAATTCAGTAAGTCCAGTCCATTAACTATGAAAAAATGGACGAATGAACAGTTAAAGAAAGAATAAAATTTTGTTGAGCTATAAATTAACCGGCCCCGAGGGTGAGCTTCGCAATCTGCATTAGCCGAGACGCACTTCTTTCCAGCGATTAAATGAAATTTCATGCCCGGTTGCCTACGGAAACTCACTGGACAAAGGTCCGGGATATTTAAATTGAATGCTTTTAATCCGACAAGATATCCTACTTTTTCTAGAATTACCTTTGCTAAGTCTATGATTGGATTCATATCGAACTTTTATTGGAGTTAGAAACTATCGACTGCTCAGGGAATTCATACTAGAATTTTCTAATTAATACTTAAACTTTAGATATGTTGCGTTTAAATGGTCTTATGATAAAATTTATGACCATTTCATTTCTAACTTCGACAACTTCGTCAATCGCTTAGACGTGTTAATAATTGCTTACATTAATCGTAATAATAAATAATCTATGTTTTTTATCACACAGAAATACAACCGCCGATAAGTAGGTATATTACAGTAGTCAGTACAAAATAGTAACTTTATATAAATAAATACATTTAACATAAAACGGATTTAATTCGATATTTTAAACACACCGCCCACTCGTGTTATGTCGTAAGCCCATTGAGCACATGCCTCTTCCTTTATGGAAAAGGATTCGTAGCTTAATTGCGGGCTGGCGGATACTTACGTCTCAGAATTTCTTCCGAAACATATTTGGGAAATATATCTGTTTATCTATTACAATGTTTCCCTTCATCGCCCAGATTTGAAATATTGTTCAATAACGCTATTTTCTATTAACTGTACTATTTCCTGTTATTTTGTTATTAAAAAAACTATATTACTAGATTTGCTTACAACTTCATACATGTAAAATACTGTTCAAAAGGGAGTTCCCCTTTGGTTGTAAAACGCGTTATAAGAATTTAAAACGTGAAATGTAACGCAAAACTATTTTTAATCGGCCTGAACGTTACCAAATTCGCCAGATCAAACAAAATAGCTTTCAACTTTAAATATCAGTAAGTATCGAAGTGTAAATTTTATTATGATGTATTATAGATAAATCTCATTTTTAGAAACAAAAAAATAAATATTTGTTGCAACTAAAACTCTTAAATGAATATCATTAAAACATAAAGCTAAATTTAGGATCTCTTTATGATTTTTTTTTAAATAAAGTCAATAACTAATAAAAAAAATAATAAGAAAAGTTCTCTGGAACGTCTCCGGCGCAGCGGGATGAGCAGCGTCAGTTGACCTCTACGACTTACGGTGGAATCTACTGCGCTCCGTACATACCTTTGGACACAAAAACACTCTAGGAAGAAGACTACCTAGTCCTATGTAGATTTAGGGTTGGATGATTCTGTCTTCGTTTGGTTTTTCTAATAGATTATAATTTCCAGTCATAACGACAACGAAGTTAATCAAAAGCTCTCTTTAGCTAATTGAATTAAGGAATTTTAATTGTAACAAATAGATACACTTAATTACTTAACGTTCGAAAATGCGTTACAGCTAAATACAAGGTTTAACTGTAACATACATACAACATACATCGTACTTATTGTCTTAAAATAAAAATAAATATTTTTTAAGCTAACAATGTAACGTAAATTAAAATACAGCTCTTTTTGGATTATCTTTCCGGTCCTAATAAAATACAGAGAACACTGAAAGTAAGTACGTTTCTCTTTGTTCGTAGCACTTTCCACGTACTTTAAACTCTAATCTAAACTAAATTTAGATTAACATTTCATCAGCTATCTGGTTGAGCACAAAAAGTGTTTGCGATAAGCTTAAAGTGCTGAAATATCTTGTAACGAATACAGTTTCAAACGGCCGTGTTTTATTTATTGATAAACTATGTACAAAGTTTTAAGTAAACGATGTTAATATAGGAAAAACCAAAAAATTATAACCTTTCGTTTTACTTTTTAAAAGATTATATACAATTAGTTAATTAAAATAAAAATTACTTAAACAATAATACTTACATATATGTATGTATCTACTTATACGCATTATCAAAATGCTATCAGTTTTCATACTGTCAGATTAAAATTAGAACAAAAGAATTGGCCAAGTGGGTGTCGAACCACGCGCATGAAGGGTTCCGTAGTTTCGATAATTATATGCAAACATTCATTAATATATATAATCGTTAAAATTGACTTCACTAACATGGTCTTATTAACAATTTTCAATAAAATTTGTAATTAAAATTTGTAAATATTTCTTTTTACTTTAATCAGCTATAACTCGATAACTATACAAGCCCAGGTAGCCGTGACAATTTTCCTTTTAAGTCCACTATATGCACTAATATCATGAACTTTTTCACATTTTTAGAAGCAACAGTGTAGTGAGTAGAGGGGGGGACACTTGACTCTAAGAAAAATTGACACTTAAAAGCTTAATATTTTGGAAACAGTTCCTCGAAAGAATGGTTTTTCCACACCCATAGTATTTTTATAAGACCCATCCAACGATACGAAATAAATAAAAAACATGGAATAAATAAGAAAAAAAAAATTCGTTCGCACTTTACACATGGAAAAAATGGAAGACATCCCGAAAAAAGTTTTTTTAATGATAATATTGTACGACTTTCTCGGCGTGATTCATATGTATACTCATACCGAATTACAGCTTTCTAGTGTTAAGGGTCTCGGAGCAAAGCCGGGGACAGACAGGCGGATATGCCGAAACTATGTGGGTTCCGTTTTGACTACGGAACCCTAATAATGGAAAACTGTTATAAAATTATTGCATTGTCATCCACCCTTGACACGTGTGCAAAGTCCTAAACTTATCGGATTTCTCAAAACTGGTGAAAATTGAGCTCAAATATTCCGTTACATACATACATTGATACATTGATACATACATACACCCCGAGCTAATAAAAGCGTATTAAAAAAATATAAACTGACGATTCAAAAGAGCTCCCAAAGCCAACTTGAATAAAGAATATTTTGAATTTGAATTTAAATTTTTATAAGCAATGGTGAGCTTATAAATTAGAACTCAAACTAAAAAATATTCGTTATTAATTTACTTATCAGTTCTAATAATGAATGCTGAATATAATTTGTACTTGAGGAGAGCTGAAAAGAAATGCGGCTATTACTTCTTAAAATTATTTTGGAACAAAATTATTTTTTCATTGCATCTTCCTTTTCACATGGATATAATTTTTCACTAATTATCATCGTCCATGTAGGTACTCTTATATAGTTTTTTTTTTTTTTAATATCATGAAATATTATTTGATTTGTCTAATTATTATTTCATTTCGAGCAATTGTTCTTTAAACCATTAGTATAGATGTACATTAGGTATGACATATCTGAATATTAAATAAATAATCAATTATTATGTACATAAAAAAATCTTTAAAATAATGCAACGTTATATTTCAAATGTTCTCACTGTAGAAAACATTTAGTAATCTTGATGGTATCATGTAATGTTTACATCTTATTCCCATTTACACAATGCGTGTCGCTAACCGTGCGACAGTTTTGCACTTTTTAACGTAATTAGTAAATGTCTTTAGTTTAGACTACGACAGAAATTGCTACATAAATGTCAGACATTACCATACCTATTCTGGTTATACTTGTACGGAATTTTACAGACTTTTTTTTAAATTATTATTGAATCGCAATAAAGGTACTTAAAGATATTCGTTTTATACAGACACTCGATGTAAGGAAAAGTTTCATTTTTCCATTTTACAATCAATCAAATACTGATATTTCTCACAATATTGTTTATAGAAAACTAGTGGACCCGACAGACGTTGTCCTGTCTAGTGAACGCACCAGTCAATCAAAGTGTCATTATGGTGTCATTTTACATGTTTAAATTGAAATTTTCTTCGCAATTTTTTTCATATTTTTTACCGTTTAAACCTTCCCTGTACTTCAATGATTACTTCAAAATCAAAATTAGTCAAATTGGTTCAGCCGTTCTCGAGTTTTAGCGAGAGTAACGAACAGACTAGTCAATGTAGTAGAGTGGTTGTACTCGTATTTTATCTGGATTATTTATGTAAAGAAACTCACTGTTCCGTTCGGCGATTAACAACAGATAAAGAAAAAAAGAAAACAAATCCATTCACTAATATTTATATTAAAATAGTAAAAAACGTCATATAAAAATGATAATCAAATTTTTATTGCGTAAACATTGCACTGTACAAAACTTAGTCTAGACACTCTAGTCGATGGCGGGCTTAATAGCGGTAGGGCTGTCGGAAGGGCGCGATGTACCTCGGGGTAGTGTAGGTGCGGGCCGCAAATACGCCGGCGTCGTATTTACCCGCATGGTAGCTACCTGGAATTAAAAAAATAAATAAATAAGAGATGTTTCTTGAAAGAACCACAAACAAACGCCTCACACTCAAAGCCTTTTCAGTAAGACCATTGGATCTTATGTCAGGGGTCCGGAACACACATGCAACACAATCATAAACACACAGCCTACGACAAACATCCATATAGTCAATACAGATATCTGTCATGAGCGGGGATCGAACCCGCGACCGGTAGCTGTTCATTCAGTACCAGTGACCACTGCGCCAACACTTTCGAAATATTCACTAAACGAATTTCACGAAACGAAACGATTACGAGTTACAACAGATTCAAATATCCTTATCGTTATCTTGTCTCTATGTATGCTTAGATCTTTTGAACTACACAACGAATTTTGATGATTATTTTCAATAAATAGAGTGGCTCATGAGGAAGTTTTATAATAGAGTAGAGAAACACTGGAGATAAATCATTGTCTATTATTGTTGTTCTGATATATAAACTACATTACCGTGAGGTTGAGTAGTTTTAGGGTAGAAGAACGTATATCAAACATTAATCAGTCATTATGAACTTTCGCACTCATAATATAACGATATAACAGTAAATAATAAATAAAATGGCGACATACATATGTGTAAGTAATTGTTATAAATGTAAAAGTTATAATACCTACTGTTTTTTATAAAATATCTTTTCAGTACCTTTGCGTAAACTTTACATTATTTATCATATTATAAATAGCATAATGTAACATTATATTAATAAAAAAAAGTAATTGCAACCCCAAAAAAAAAGACCTTTAAAAACACTGACATAATTTGAAACTATACACAAAGTAAGGATATATTCGTAAAGCCTTAGGTCATACCATCTGATATTAGATGATAGGTTTGTTCCTGGGAGCTGTCACGATGATAGCGGGTTCGTGACTCGGTTGAGGCAATGTTAAAACGTCAAGGAAGTTATCCAAACATGCATCATGACGATATAGTAATTAGGTTATTTCGTAAGATGAGAATCAAGCCTTTTAATGTTAAAATTATGCTTTAGAATGTTTCAACAATAAATTAATTAGCAATACTGAGGAAGTTATCAATTATTATATGATTATAACATTATTTTTACCCGACTACGGCAAAGCAAAAGGAGGGTTATGATTTAGACAGGCTATATTTTCCCTAGAAGATATAACTTCATTAGAATAAGTGTCATACGACCACGGCTATTTTACGGGATTTTCTTGTTTCATACTTTTCAATAGTCGGGTATTCGTTTTTGTACTTATTTTTATTCAGCTTCTGAAGTTCAGAACTTTTCTTAAGTTATTTAGATACAATAATGTTGGAAAACTTCGGAAATAAATTCATATCCTGATATATCCCATTATTACAAGTATTATTCGCAAAGATTTGTGTGTCTAATATTTAGCACGACTATTTTTCTAATGACTTATACATTAACTTTGATATTTTTATGGAGCATATCATATTTTCTTTAAGACACTAGAAAATAATTGAGTTACTGGCTTTTATTCTATAAACATTTGACGAATGAAGATAAATTATCATTATTTAGTTTAATATGTTGATTTATATAATCTTTCGTTGATATCTGACGTAAATGTCTTTAAATTCACACGTAAATAAGATTGATGATGACCTCTGCAGAGGCGTCTAGACTAGGTAATTAATGTTGAAGTTTTGTGCTATAATCATAATAATTATAATTATTTATGTAAGTTCAGGTTGGAGTTCAAAAGGGCTAAGGTTATGGGGAAAAGTATTGTTAATTTTGTTTATAGAAATCTCTTGCGACGGTGTTTATTTTTCACACTCTTCCGAAAATTTTTTCTTGTAAAGATTTTTTTTGTCATTTTTGTTTATTTAAAAAGGTGACATGAAAATGATTGATGCAACTTTTTTTTATAAGGTAGGTGTCAAACGAGCTCACAGATCACCTGATAGTAAGTGAATACTGCCGCCCATGGACATTTGCAATACCAGAGGAGCTACAAAATGCGTTGCCAGCCTTTTTAACTTTGTACATTTCATTCAGCTTTATTGTCTCTATCTAGATTTTTAGGTTTCTTCATAACCAATATATTTATTTTACCTATATGTTCTATGCACTAAGGTATATAGAATTACCAAATTCTGTTTCATTGTATGCTCGATACCTGGCAACATTTTACCCGCTAATTAGTGTACGTTTAATTATATTACAAATGCGTAATATTACGCATTTTATGCGTTACTTTCACTTTTAAAACTGTTACAAAAACTGTCAATTTGTCGTCTCTTTCTATCATACTATATTTCCTATATCTATCTCACTCATTAAAAGGTAACCAATTACTATAACTCAATTTGAATTACATTGGAAATATAACATTCCTAAAGGTGGTGACACACCATATCTATGTTTCAATGTAACATAACAAGTAACGAAATATGCAGCGTTTTGCTACTTTAAGCGTTATCTTATTAAGGCTCGTATCTATTGCGTGTCTAGTGCTTAATTTGAATTTAGTTTAGTATGATACTAAAGTTAATGCAAATTAATATGGAATGAAATCAGTGCCATCTCTTGTCAGTACGGAAAAGCATTACTGAAAACGTATTTGAGATCGTATTCCAGTTCTCTGAACCAATAGTTCGAAAGGAAACGACTTCGATAGAATGTCAATGAGAAAAAGTCCGGGAAAGAGATATAGTGTTGACACATATTTTCTCAAACATTAATGTCTAAGAGGAAAAACCATGAACTTGAGATGTGGTAGATCATAAGTGACCAATGACAATCAAGAGATAAAAAAAGAGCGTGTGACTGGTGATTTCCTTGTTATTTGAAATTAAATATTTGCTCGATGAACGTATACGGTATATCATAGGAACATTGTTTAGAATACTGGGCCCTTATTCTCTATGCCAAATCAAAACGTATTTCTATGTTAAAACACG
>DVXP01000552.1:0-19546 GCA_018235645.1 Junonia grisea | reverse complement strand
GTGGTGGATTAAGCTCCATAACCTTCTCCCTAATAGGAGAAGAGGCCTATGCCCAGCAGTGGGATATGTACAGGATGAGTTACGTTACGTTTCTGTTACGTATATAAATAAATAGTGTATGAGAAGTTAAACTGTTTTGATAGGTCGATTTTGTAGGTCCTAGTATTTTACTATTTCATTGGGGCCTGACAAATAGTGCAATGTAAAAGAGCTATATACATAATATATTGATTTGAATGAAAGTAAAGTCTTTCAGAATTTAAAATTTGGTAAACGTTCTGTATGGACTTTTTTCTTAGACATTTGATTTGCACAACTCAAATAGGTTGAGAAATTCTAATTATGTTAGTGACATGTAATTTTATTGTGACCCTATTACGAATATTTAATAACAGGTTTTTTTATGGGATAGGGCGGCAAACGAGCTGACACCACCTGATGGTAAGTGAATGCTGTCGCCCATGGACATTTGCAACACCAAAGGAGCTATTAATGGGGAAGGGGTGGGGAATTGGGCCTCCGGTATCCTCACTCACGCGACGAAACATCACTCCGGTCGAGCCGGCCCATTTGTGCAAATGCAAGGCTCTCCCACAGGTGTCTTTAGACGACACATTTAATATTTTATCATCAATTACTCTTACTCAATGGTCTATAACTAATTTTGAATAAGCCGCAAGAAGCAGCTCAGATTAGCACACCGATACAACACAGAAGAAAAAAACACATTTTCGCATCACTCCACTGAATCTATATACGATTAAGATATAGAAAGATAGATAAGATAAATAAATGCGATGCAACAGAACAAATAGATGGGAAATAAGATACACGAAAAAAGAGTTGAGCTTTCAACCTGAAAACCACTAGGTGTTCAGTCACATGGAACATAAAAAAAAACTACGTAAGTGTGTACGTGGTTTAATTAAATGGGGGTGGAGTTATTTAATAATTACAAGAGGCTCGACCAATCAGGAGGCGAGGCGGGGACACCCAATTAGGGGCAAGACATGCCCGGATGCGCAGGAGACGCTTTTTGCACGATCGCGTAATGGCGTCTTGTACGAGAACGAATTTTCTCGAAAATCAACAGTTACATCTTGTAGCGTGTTATGTATGACTGTGTTATTATATTTTGTTGAACCGTGACGAAAGTACGTCTTTATTATTTATAGATTCACTTTGGTATCTACATACCTATGAGTAATAAATTATTAACAAAATTCATTTTATAGATTTTTCATTTTAATATTTAAACCAGCAATATTGTATATGCCCAAAACTTATCATACGTCATTATTTAATTTATCAATAAAATTTTCGTTTTCGATCAATCTTCGAAATTACATTCGAACCCACAGAATTATGAGACTTATTCCGTAATCTTAATATCTATATTTCAATGATAATATATGTCATAGTGTCATACAAACATATTGCCTTACAACTTGTAAGCATCTTGCATACAATCCCTTTGATCCTTAAAAATTATTTCCCAAATCAAAATTCGATCTTATCACCCCATCTTAAAGTCCAAATTCGATTGAAAAATTTAAGCAATTGGACCACACTGAACTCATACATCTATCAGGCATCGAGTTTCAGTGGTTTTCGCAAAATAAAATATTGTTTTACATCAAAATAATATGATCCATATTCCAAACCAGTACAGTTCAAAGTCGCATAGCAAAAATTTTTTTCCTCGACAAAATGATATAGTATTATGCTTTTAAATCGAGAAGTTAGGCCGCTGACGGGTATCCGAATTGACAGCGGTATGTATGTATACCTAGCATATACCCGAGGTGTAAATCATTCAAGGGACAAAAAACAACAAACATGTGCGACAAGAAAAAATTTCCCAGCTTTTTACGAACGAATGAAGGAAAACTTTTAAATAGAGAATGCTATAGCGATTAAGATTAGAATTTTCACGCAAATCATTTTTTGTAATCATTTGAGTTTCGAATTAAAAATTTACTAGCAAATTTCGCTCGAATAAATTTTTATAAAAATAATTCAAAAGCATTTATGCAATGGAATTCAACTTCAAATTAATTCGGAATTTTGCAAACTTAAGCAAGTGGTAGTGTATTACGAGTTATAATAATTTTGAAGACTATTTTATGAACTGATTTTTTTGCAGTTCCATAAGTTCAATATGAAATTTGTAGCATCCTTCTTCCGACACATGCAGGTTTCCTCGCGATGTTTTCCTTCACCGCCGAGCTCAAGATGAATTTAAACACAAATTTAGCACTTGAAAATCCAGCGGTTCGAGCCAGGGTTTGAACCCGCGACCATTGGTTGAGATCCATGTGTTCGCACCACTAGGCCATCTCGGCTAACAAATACATTTATAAATGATTATTTTAAAATAAATCTTACAATAAGATAAGTAGATTGCAATAAACGATATAGACTAATGAAAAATATAGAAAAAAATTCACACAAGTAGCATTTAATGTACGTCCTAATAAGGTGGTTAAAAATGTTAAAGTAATAGATATCATCGGAATCTCATCTTCGTATATCTAGGATTGGCAACCTGTTCTTAACGGAGCTAGGCTTTGTAGGTTGCGTAACCTTACAGGTTTCGTTCTGAGAAAATATTGGGTAACCAAATTATGTTACTTTGGACCTATCATAAATAATATATTTTTAAATGATATTTTTTGTTCCATCTCTGAAATATTTGAAGTAAATTTTGTAATATTTACCATTTTCCGTTTCTATGTACGAGTATTTAGAATATATAATATTTTATTTTTACCTAAAAAAACGTATAAATAAATATAAGTAATGATTATGTCGCAGTTTCAAACCAAGTCTAAAACCATTTAAAAACCACAAGTGCTTATATTTTAACCCTTTTCTATTACCAAGATACACATCACATAATAAACGATTAGCTTCTCGTATATTTACAAAGAATAAATCGCGAAAACCAACATAATTCCACAGCGCAGCACATTACCGACAATGCCGGGGGACATTATCTAGTTGTAAATGATCAACGGTCCTTGTAACTCGTGGGAGGGTATGTTCTCATTGTTAGATAATATTTCGATACGACAATAATATCGGTGAAAGGTGAAAATTTCAGAGCTAAAGATATTATTTCCTTAAAAAAAATTAAATTTAAAATTAACACCATTAAAGTGACATACCTACAAAATTTCAAATGTTAAATATAGACGAACTAATGACAGCCAATTTGAATGGCAATAAAAACATCGACGCCGAATTGCACGATTTGATATCTTGTTAGACAGATAAACTGCAATTCGATATGTCGTTAGTTCTTGCTATGCTGGACGTATTTTGGAATTCATCTTTAGACTATCATAAAAAAATATTGTTGATAGATCGTAGCGTGTCGCTAGATGTCGTGACCTGTCAGTAGCACATCGACTTCATACGTAAAGTATGACGCATGATTATAGATCAGTATCGTGATGCGTCGTACTAAAAGTGTGTATGACATTTAGTGCAACACCTCACGACAGTCGACAAATCACGACATATTGAGCACCATAGCGTATTTCATTAGTTTATAGAGCTCTCAAAACTTGTGAAGATTAAATGGTTGTCACTTCATGTTCAACTCACAGTTGAACTTAAATTTATATTTTTTATCTTTATTACTTTACTAACGAAAGGCAAGGCGCTCGGTTGCAAACTGACTTTATTTTACCAAATTGTTTCCTTTTATACTGTAATTTGACGTTCTTAGTTCAATTTTATAGTATTTAAACATTTATATATTTTTTATTAGTGGCCAGTTACCGTAACACTTCATGAAAAACATCAATATTATTTTAAGATTAAGATAAGCAAATACCGGAAGAACAAAAAAATTACTACGATTAACATCTTTTATATATTTTTAGAGTGACGTAAGACAATGGACACGCGTACAAACACATCGTAAAGGAAACGACACATGTAGCTAACTCCTGTCATAACACCATACGATAGCGCAGTTAATGGTGTGCCCGCACCATTAATAATGGCGTACACCCGTGGAATTTGTCAATACGATAACATTTATATGATGTACAATTGTATGGTCTTAATGGAATACTATTAATATAGGGGCTTTGTGGGGAAATTTCTATTTTTAATTACATTTTGGAAAATTTATTCTTCAGGATATATTCGTGTTTTTGATACAATGTGGTCGACTTTATTAGGTATACAAAAATTGGGCGAATCGGTTTAACTGATTTAAATCGCGTATATTAGTTAAATGTTTTTTTAACATTAACTGAATACTTTATTAGAATGACTATTTTGTATAATAAATAATACGGATATACAAATGACTGTATATCAAACATCAGCTATGTAACATTTCCCGTTAGTTAAAATACTTATTTAAATAATAACAAAATAATGAAGCGATCTCTTTGCAAAACTTCACTTACGATTGTCCGGAGCGAACGCCCGGCATTTTCTTATTATAATAGTGCAATAAATTCAGTTGACGTCAAAAACAGTAGCTACAAAATTATGCAAAACCGGTTGTAAGGGAGTAGGCGGAGAAATCTCCCATCAAACAGGGCCGCGTTTCAACGAGTAATGTATTACTTTTAATAACCAAAAAGTAAACCACATTGTCATACCCATAGAACACCGGCCCACGGGGTACAATATCATAAAGATTACAGATGAATCGGTGCCTCCTTGCCTTGTACTCTGAACGCGTCGTAACTCCTATGTCCTCACTTGTGTCGAACTCAGACTATATCCCACTTATGACAATGGAATAAAGTTCATTTTAGTGTGGCCATTCAAAATGCTCAGTCCATAACTTTATGCAAGGTCCGTCATAAAATGGACTGCGCGGGGGGCACGATAACTGACTATTTGCATGTGACCGAGTCTTGACGAATGGTACGTAGATGGGCCTTTGTCTTTGGTCATGTATTGTACACCGAAAATTTGCTGAAATTAAACAAGACAATGCCGAGAAATGTGTGGGTTTTAACTTGTTTAAGTGATTCGAAGTGCCATTCTGGTATCTATTTTTGAAAGTTTATTTACTATTGTTGCGTAACGAACGACTAATTTCATAGAGTTCAATGTACAGTATTATTTTGAAAAATATGAAATTTAAAAAAATCTATATTAATTGATTATTATTCTTGTGTATTTTGTTGGTCAACCAAGTAAATATTTTTAAGATGAATCCTTTCTACTGTGCTTCTAACCATATCAATATCTAATACAAACTTTCCATAAAACTTTTCAACGAAACGCAATATCGCGTATTAAATCAAATCTAGTACTAGGAAAATGTTTACATAAATGCCTCCAGATTATCCCACATGCTTCACAAATGTGACTGGTAGGATGCCGGGTTTTTAATGCTAATCTTTTATAATATATAGCGGCTTTCGACGATCGTATATAAACGCTTTATCGGTTTAGATTCTAGGAAGCCATGTCACTTCAGTGCTGTCCACACTTGTCCGCAACTGATCGCGTGAATTCGGACGTTTGAAAATATTTTGTTGAAGGATTTTTTAGAGAATGAATTTGAGAAAGTATTGTAGACATTTTACTCTTTACTCCATAAATGTACTGCATAATTACTTATGGAATAATTAAGTACTTCTAAATAAAATAAATAATATGGCATCTCAAAAGATAACACAATTGAATAAGTGGTAGATATCCTTATTTATTCCTTATAACAAAAAATCCACTTACCATACTCTCTTCTACAAATCCAAATATATCTATAATAAATACAGACAAAAAACTATCAATTCCAAAATCAATTGAAAAAAATATGCTATCAGACAAGACACCGACAAGTTGCGTTCAAGTGTGGTTCCTACCATTTCACATTACGTCCTCAAACGATATTATTTCACAACCGCGTGACCCCTGACTGCACTAAATAGATCAACCGTTCCTAGAAATATCCGTAAATCTGTTTATTGGAAATGATTTATAAATTCAGAATATTGATATTTAAATTAAATGGCTTCGGAAGTGACTGAATATCTTGCTAGCTTGGAGCGAGTTTCCTTAATGCTAAATCATTTGAAAATTTGCATTTTTCGTTTTTTTGTTGAATTTTTAAATAAGTTTTAGTGAAGTATTAATTTTAGATTAATATTATTAATTGTCTATACGAATGTTAACAATATATGACTTTGTAAGGCTGTCAACAATACTCGTAATTTCTAAAGGATTAACAACTTCAGGGCTATTCCGACCAAAAATCGAGACACTCTAGTGAATATAGACATTTCGCTCGTTCTGCTGTCAAATTTTTATTGTTAAAACTTGCTACAGAATAAACAATGTATACATTTTACGTCATAAATGACAAATACTTTAGTACGAGTCGGTGCCGCGTCATATCGTGTGGCGCTACATGTACAATCATGTGAGTAAATTGTAAAAAATTCACTTGAGTGAGTCTATTTGTGGTCGGAATAGCCGTACTTAACAGAAAACTTCAGTCCTCGTAGATAGTAACTTATTCTTATTTACCCGATAACGCATACACATGAAACTAGTCTAAAATTGATATTTATTATAACCTAAAAGCCGAAAATTTTGTAACTACAACAAAACAACAACATTTGAGCCAGTTCATTTAATACATTAATGCAGTTAAGTAAATTTAGTTAAAAACAACAACTTTAAGCAAATCGTCAGAAGCGGTTTTTGTCAAAATGTCAACTTCGTTCGGAGAAAACGTATAAATGTCATGAGAAATTTCGAAATGACAGAACAAAGTTTACTCACGGGACAGGTGACTTCGACGACTTACCTGTAAACATTCAGAAAATGTTAATTACCTTCATATTGATAATATGATGTTATAAATTGTTTACAATTAATTATGAAATACATATTGTCGCTTTTTATATCGCATTTTTTCGCTACGTAAGTATGTTTATTGTTGATGATATGTAATTGTTTATATGTATGAGTTCCATATTTGCACTTATACAGCAAAAAAGCATACTAATATTTGGATGAGAATAGAACCTATGGAAACTTCTTCTACGGTGAAAGAATTTTTTGCACTATTCCTCTCGAGGTAAGTTTAGTTTTATGATACTTCATCATTTAAAGTTATATTTAATTCACATTATGAAATAGGTCAGATTATTTTCGGGATATTTCGGAGATGTTCATAATTATATTTAAATTTTCATGTTGTAATTATAGTGCACACAGTAGCTTTAATGTCACAAACCAGTTAAAACAAATTATTAACAAAATTGCGTGTTCAATACGCTAAGAATGCTAAAACAAGATTATTCTTTTGTAGCATAGACTCGTACTTTTCGCTATACTTACAGTTATGAAATCATAAATAAAATATTAAAAACCCTCGCGTGTGCCTAGCCGATAATGATGATGTCCACCCAGCATCAGATACCGCATCCCGCACAAAGCAAATAACTCTGTCCCAACACGCTATTAAACTTCTTTTATTGAATCAACATTTACAATCAGATATTATATCTGATCGCTTTTAAATATTAATTTATAGTATGTTTCGCGGAATATCATTCGGGTTTTTTGATATCTTACACGCAATGGTAATGATTATGCCAATTAAAGGCTTAAAGACTACGTACATGTCCACATGTTGCACGTCAAGTGACATGTTTTGAGTCTTTCCTCCTTGTTATAATGGCCATTTTCGCGTGACAGTCAATTGTTGGATTTATTCGGCTTTATTTTAATTCGCGTTATTATTATGAGTTTATTCATATAAATCGATATTTTTTAAATAAAGCGCATGCGTATTTTAAATTGCTAATACGCTGTCATGCGTGCGAGCGGAATCATTATTATGTGCGACTATAACTCCTTTAAGTTCTACTTCCCTAGTACATGTTGTTCCACTTACCCATAGCCACTGCAGAACACAACACGATTGTTGTTTGACAACATAATACTAGAGCTATTACAAACAACCACATCTACCAAAAAACATAAACTATTAAATCGGCAATTGAATGAAACAGGAAAAAATACTTTATTTTTCTAGCTGATTTTACGCATACCTCTTCTGTCATTTTCAGGTCTGTGGTTCATCATCTATCAACACAATACTATGTACAAAAAATACGCATACGATTAATGTTTATAATACGAGAAAGCGTCTATTGACACAAGGAATTCCGATACAAAAAATATATGAACAATGAAATTCCTGACACTGTAAAAAGCATGACAATTCCTCTATTAATAAAACATATTTCGTTTGACGTAAATTATTATGAAATACTTTTATTTTATTGAATGGTGTGTTTCCGTGGTTTTGCTAGAGTAAAACAGGGATTTAATACTATATATAATACTAAATCGTTATTTTACTCTGTTATGTAACTGACGATAAAGCGAATAAGAATATTTTTGAAAGATATTTGCAAATAAAAATCAGACGGAAAAGTAAAAAGTAATAAGATAAATGGACAAATAGACTTTTAGATAACCGAAGTACAACATTATTTTTAAAACAAAACCCATTTTCACATTTAAAGTATTTTTGAGACATTAAATTTATTCAGTTATCAAAGTATCTATCCATCTCAATAAAGTCTAGAACTCAATTATAAAAAAGGCGACGATTTAACGCAATCGAATCACCAGGGGGCAGCTAATTACGCTCCCGTAAATAATTCCCACAGTACATAAAAAATCTTTTTAAATTAATTGTACTGCCATTTTTATGATGGATTCCGACTTTTTAATAACAGTTCATTGGCATAAACAGCATTGAGCGAATAGTTTGAAGTGCAAGAAACTTAATAAGGCACTAATTACAGAAAGCCTTAGCCGTCATAACGAGTTAATTAAAAAGGGATAATCCTGAACCGCTCCTTGGATCTCTTTTTTTACTAAAGTAACGTCTTACTTGCCTATGTCCTATTCTTATAATAACCCGTACAATCGCGTGTAAATTTCATTATTTTTTTTAACAAGTGATTATGTTGCTCAGTGCTATTCGCGTGATATGCTATCATATTTTTATGATAATTAATTTTTATGTGTAGTTATTTCTATTTCTAGGCGCTAGCTTATTAATATATTTGAATCCAATTTTAAGAAAATGTTTGTCACAATTTATCACAGAAAAAAACATTGTACAAATCAATTAACAGTTACAAAATCAATTAATAATCAGCGATATACAATACACAACAACAAACAACATTAGACTCATTTAATAATTTTTTTAACAACCTTCTACACCCAGCCAAAAGAAACATAACCTTGAGCTTTTGACTTCACTAAATGAAGTCACCAACTCTAACTTAGGTCCCTTTCAATGAAAAAACCTGAAGTTTATATCTCAAAAACTGTGGTTAAGCACAGAAGCAATTCTAGTGTTCAATAGCACATAGTCTAGACTCCAGAGCGTATTTAATTAATTTCAAAGGCTACAACAACTCGGCGGGGATCTGCGGCTATTATCCCGGAACGCTATACCGAGATATTAATGACATACCCCTGGAACAGGAATAAGTGTATGATCTACGGGAAATTGTATTACTTTTATGAAGAAAATTTAATTATATCTCAGTCAGCAATAATTTTGAACATGTTTATAGTATTGTTACTAATCGGGGTAACTTAATATAATAGTTATAAAAATTCTTAATAGAGAAATTTAATGGTTGATAGATATTTGGACGTATGAATGTATTGCTCTTTCGCGCAGAAGCCACTGAATACATTTTAATGAGTTCACAACAACATTGCATAGCATCAGACTAGCATATGAGCTTCTTTTTCTCTGCATACTACACGGATGCATGTAAAGAATAAACGTTTAATCCTTAATCATCGGCGCAAAGAAAAGTGGACACGCACGCGGTCTGAATAATTTCACGTAATTATTTCTAGATTTTTTTCTACACTTAGTAGACATACATCAATCCTTTTCTATGTAAATTTATTCATCAGGACTGAATCATCTGAACTAGTTATACAAGTGTTTGAATACAGGCCTGTGAAATGTATAAATAATTATATAATTACGTTGCCTATTCGAGTTGTGTTCCAACAACTCATTGTGTCTGGGTAATGTTCTAAAACGTAATGCGGGGATAAACACGGAGTGCACGGATTGTGTTGGTGATGTCATGGAATTGAATTAAAATTGGAAATGGTATGGTTGATAAAATAATATTTCAGGAGCCAAGCAACAAAATAAATATGACGCAAATGGGGTACGTTAGTACATTTGTATGATTCAAAACTCACTAACTATTTGAATTGAAATAATTAATATTAATAAATATAATAACACTATGCTCTTTCTTCATAATAACATTAACTAATCTAACGATAACACAAGTCAAAATCCAGCATTATGTTGTCTGCAGAGCTTGCTAATTACTAAATAAAGTTTATTGGTCAAAAACATTACTCCTCAAACAAAACCTAATAACACGAAAAATATTAACCCTACTTCAAAAGTTCACAAAGCAACATATCAACTCCATTCCATCATAACTCCAACATACAATACAAAGTGCACACAAATTCCAAGCATAAATTCACGTTTAAAATCAATTCTAAAACAGCACCAGGAATATTTTATGATGAATGGCAGTAGGCACAATATTTATAGCGGCCAGCTCATGATATTTCCAATGACCTCTATTCTTAGGACGGAATTACGGTGATTATATGAATTAAGCAAATTACAGACAGAAGTTTGACGCTGGGCATAAAAACACATTTGTTAGGCTGAGAGCAAGATGAGATGCACGATGATATGGTACAAAGACGACGACACTAAAAGATGACCCCCACCTTCGCAAGTATTCCTGACTTTTTGAAATTTTTTATATAACCTCTGTTCATCGAAGATAGTGTAGCTTCCCAACAGTGGAAGAATTTTTAAAAGGAGCAAGTAGTTTTTGAGCCAATTCATTTTAAACAAGCAAACAATTAAATCTTTCCTTTTTATTATAGCTTAAGGATAGATAGGTAGCCGCCATATGCACTAGAGCCTAAGAGAAATACATCTCGAGTAAGAATAAAGTAACAATGAGTTTGTGCCATACTTTGGCTTCTTAACTTACGTAAGGTCTCACAGGTATTTTAAAACTAAGCATTTCACGATAAAAATATACTGAAGAACTGTTCATTAATACCACATGATTGCTCTTTATTTGCTGATGAATATAACTAGTTACTTTGCGCTGTTCTGTGCTACGCTGCGACGCTTGCTCAGCACACGCTCCGCTTTCCACATCACTCCTAACTCAGAGCACATAATAGTCATGCGTAGGAATTTTTTATGACTTGTTTCGTTTTGCGCTTGCGCATATATTTTTAGACTGCTTTGCTACTTCGTAAGCTTTATGAAGATGTACATTTTAACTACTCTGTTACTACTCAGTATTGCAAATATATATTTTGATATCCCGTACCTTTTGTTTGTATAATTTAGTCATGTTATTTCAAAGTACACAAAGATATATACTTTTTAATGGATTTTTAATTTGATAGAGTTTTCGTTATATAGTGCTGTAGTCTTAACGTGCCTTTACATATTAGGGTAAAGTTCATTTTCTTGTACTTAAAATAGCAAAAATAAGCATCTTCTTCTATATATGATAAGGTTAAGAAGCTTAATCCACCACGCTGCTCCACTGTAGATTAGCAAACAGGTTTCAAGTTTTCCTTCACCACCCAGCACGAGATGGATTTAAACACAAATTTAGCACATAAGGTATTTCTTTAAATGGCAACTAATTCCGAGGTATTTGGAAGAACAGTTTAATGAGTAAATTCATAAGTTTGTTCTATTATAAAAATATTATTAAATATATTAAAACTGTCTAGAATAAATTTAGGCAAGCTTAGTAGGTACATAGTAGATAGATATCAATTTTACAGTCAGTTAAAACGTCTATTTTCCGCTCATCACTCGTCGTGAACAATATTGTAGGATACCGAAGCGATACAATTTGTAGCAATTACGTCGGTAAAAAAATGTAATATTAATTTAATGGTGTTTTTATCACTGACGATCGCAGATTTGTATTACGGTGTTACAGCGTCCAGCTGTTTTTTAAGGGGAAGTAGGATTGTACACTTTTACGTATAAATAATTTGAATTTGTTAACAATTGCATTGAAAAATATATTTTTGACTATGTACTTACTCATTTTACTGGAAAATTACAAATTAATATGAAATTGAGATTTGTCTGAAAAAGCAAAATGAAAAAAAGCCGTTGTTTATTTGTTAATTAGTCAATTAGTGACTATTTTTCAGCAATGAATTCTTAACCTATATCACGTAAACATTTCATTCAATATAACCCGATTATCCTGCCATCTATAAATCCATTTCTAATTTAAAATATTGTTAAGGCATTTTTTATACTTTTTAAATTATGAATACACAATAATATAGGAAATGAAATATATCTAACCCTTAAGATGAAAAGCAAAAATCATTGTGTATTAAGAATGCCCGGTACAAAAAAGTCCGCGAACGTACCATGCAGATGATGTTGATCGATGACAATGGAGTTTCGTTATTGAAAACAGTTCAATACACTGCTTATCCGTTGCCTCGGAATTGCTGTTATTTTTATGGAAATTTTTGAGAAGAAAAAATATTAAATTATTCTAATTTTCGCAAGTCATGAGAGGTTGTTTTGAAATTATATTTTTTCGGGTACTGCATTTAGAATACTATAATTTTATGTGAATATATTTTTTTTTAGGTAAAACACATTGAGACGAAACGATAAACTTAAAAAAATGTAAATGAAGGAACAAACTCAAAGTTAAAATTAATAAATGCTTTTTCTGTTTATGTAGCTTATAATACCCTTTTTGATACCTATTAATTTACATGTCACATATTTTATATTTATTATAATAAAAACGAATTTAATTTGTAGCTAAGAAGAACCGGCAAGTAAAACAAAACAAAGGACCTGCAACCCGGGTAAAGTCGCGGGCTTTAGCTAGTCAAACATCAATGGATAAAATAATTCACACGATACATGAGCACAAGTATTTCAATTCATTATAAATACCTCGTAAGGTAACATCTCCAGTAACGCGTGATATCTGTCACGAAATCTATCACAGGCTGAATTATTTACAATGTAATGAAAAAACGCGCAAAAAAACTACCACCATTGAAATTGTTGAACGCAAAAAAATGTTTAACCACTGTCTTTGGGATTTCATTTGGTTAAATCAATATTTCAAAATAAGTATAGAATTCCACAAAATGTCGGAAGAACGTGACGTTTATAGTCCGCCATTTTGTGACGTCATAAAGCTGTGTACTGAATTTTAGAGCGAAATTTCTTTGCGTTATTATTTCCTTCGATCTCGAAAGTCAATAAACAAAGGAACAGGACGCATCAACAAAAAGCCTATCACCAAAACCGATATGAAATGAAATCTTTTTAAAAAGAATAAAAACCGTTATTAAAAGGAATAAAAAAAAGTTAGTTATTTCAAATTCTACACACGTCAATTAAGAGATATAGCTTTTCTTAAAAAATATTTCGACGTACAGACGGTCTGTTTACGACTTTATTATACATCTAGACGTGGATTCTTTATGTGAAGAGGATCGGACAGGTTTGAGTTGGGCCGGTCGTCTACTGGTGAAACTGTTTCCTGCTATAAAAAAACACGAAAATTCTTAAACCGCCATTTCTTGTGCCTGGTGACGTCATTATACCCTATAACGATGATAACTCAACAGATGGATATCTTAAGCGATACTTTGCTATATGAAGCTTATTGGCCAGTGGATGGGTGACCTTAATGCTGCATTGTGAAGGTTCCGATCCGCTGTTCCGCCTTAAATGGCGCACAAAAAACCCGAATCGCTTAAACATTGGCAGTGATTTCTCTCAAAATTCCGTATGAACACGCATGGAAAGAAATTGAAAACTTATAGGCCTTATTCCCCTCAAATAAAGGCAATAATAAGTTACGTTCTAAATACTAAATCCGTCGTTGAAGATTAAATTGGAAATTGTAGAAAAAATCGTCTTCAACTAAAAGTTCTTAAGGGTCCAAGTGACATGCAAGAAAGATGTATTCCATTCTTCGATAATTACCACTTTAATAGTTTTAAAACATAAAAATACTGATATAGAAATGGCTTAGAAGAACCCGGAAGCCTATTACGTTTCATCCCTACCCTTACTTCCTTAGTAAATGATCATCGTCCCGTATAAAATTAGCTACACTATAATAGCAACCAATACGCCAATAAAAGCAGGCTAAGTAAATATATAAGGAAAGAAGGGGGCTAGGGAGTAAGGGAAGAATAGTGGAGGGACGGTAAATTTATTATTAGGGGGGTGGATGTCGTGAGAAAACCATCATGCAGCTATTGGCTGCTTTACGTCGATCTTCTGTGAAAGTTTGGTTCATCAAGGTTAAATTAAATTGATTCAACCCTGATCGAACCAACTCGTCTACAAGCTGTAAGCACTAAACTATAGCTAGGCCAGGCGCGGTCCGAAGGGGGGGGTCACAGGGGACATGACCCCCCCCAAAACCATACGTGTTATATGAAAAATCTTTGTTGACTAAGTAAAAATTCGGATAAAACATGTCAAAATCTCCAATTTTCAAAACTCGTGGAAACATAATAAGCTAATTATAAGAAATAGCACCAAATAACCGTACTATAAGGTCTGGTATTTTATTTGTGACCCCCCCCAAAACATGTGACCCTCCCCAAAATTTCGAGCTGCGACCGCGCCTGAGCTAGGCTCTACCACTAAAAGCACAACCTAAAATCGTGACAACTATTTACCATTCGGCATCCACCTCTTAACACCTAAAGCAATTTTAGCACATGAGTTGTCATTATGCTAGTTGTAATATCTTTGACTTTATGAAGCCACTAGAAATTGAATACGGCTTTCTAAAGCCTTGCATCGTAAACGGTTTTATAGGTGTTTCTTAGTATTTTGTTCATATGCTTATATTATGTACAATGTAATGGTTTCCTAGGGTTACGGTTCGTCACATTATGGGCAACCATGGATACCATCATTTTATGCCCAAAAACGGTCTGAAGGCCTTATTTTTTTCATACATAACGTTGAACTGAACTGAACTGGCATGCACCGCCCAGGAAAATGCCAAAATCATCAGTTTTTTTCGGTCTATACTGTGTGGAAACTTCATCGAAATTGATTTAGTAGTGCAATTCAAGAGGTACACAGTGTATTTATTATTATTAAGGATGATAAACGTGATCTCTCGTTTCCTCATCACAGTTAATGGCATGAGATTATCTTTAACTCAATTAGCGTTCGCGTGAGGCTAAACATCTCCCTATCTTGTCTGTCCGTCTCGGTGTTATGAGATAAAGCATGAAACAGGAATAGTGACATTTAAATGATTTATAATATGTGTGCGTTAAAAACTCTGTAGTAGGATCTTTCCAACTAAGCACAATAAGCAAATACCTAGGTAACGGACCCCGTCATAGATGGGGCCTCCTATTCTATCAGCAACTAATAAAAACCGAATTATTTGTTTTATTAGCGTAGAAAAACATCATGAAACTCTAGTAGATAGTAAAACAGCGTTTTGATAAAATAAGCTGTTGACATAGATGCCACCTACTGCACCCACAGGCCCAAGGCCTTCAATAAATTAATGATGGTTGTTATCAACTATTTGTCAGGCAATTATTAAGTTGGAATAGGTATTTATGCACCCTAAATACGCGTGAAAATGATATTTTAGAAACTTTTATAGAGAAGATTTTATTTGTTGGCTTTTTACACCTGGGTTCCGCTTTTTGAAAATTAACATTCCCAATTCTGTAAGAACAGTTAGCATCTGCGTGCATTCGGAACGTTACTCAAGACACCTACTAAGGAACCGTTGGCAATTTCATGTTTTGCGGTTATAGGCCGCTAGGGGGCAGTACCAAATTTTTTACCAAAATTTTTTGTTGTTTTTTATTTATTTAATGTCTTGTTATTTAAAGTTATTGATGTAGTTGTCAAAACTGCGTACGCGCAAATTTGATAAATTATATGTTTTGACACATCAATAATAATATATTTAAATGTTATATCTATATTCGAATGCGGATGTTTCTTAATAAAAAATAATGTTCTATAAATGCTCTGTTAAATGTTTAATTGATTTTAAAAGTTTACCTTTTTTCTACGACTTTACTCGCCTACAAATAACTATTCCAATACATAGCTTATCAAATTAAATAATCAATTATTTCAGCGCGTACTTAATTTAGTTTCCAAAATAACTTATTGAATATAAATCGTGGAACACAAAAAAACCTGAGTGACAAATACATAAAATCAGTCATAATAAACGATCTCACTTTTCATAATTATGAATAGCATTATTTTTATTAGTAAAAAATAATTATTAACTACAGACAGACAATCCAATCCAATGACAACCGCTCTGGTGTAGTGGTGCTGAATGCGCTATTAACGCCGGCGGTCGCAGGTTCGGTTCCCGCTCGGGGCGGATGATTGTATTTATATAAACATTCGTTTCTAGGTCTGGTCCTTGTGGGTCTACCCACCGTACCTTGGAGAGCACGTAAAGCCGTCGGTCCCGGTTGTTAAAAACACCGGTCCCGGTTGGTAAAAACACCAGATAACGATCGTTACTCGTAGTCGCAATATTCTAGTCTAAATGGTTACTGGTTTACCCTCTGGGTTGCGGAGGTCAGACGGCAATCGCTCTGCGTGAAAATCAGTAACCTGTCAAAACTAAGGCTACAATAAAGCAGACCCTGGCTAAGTCCGGGAAATATGCTAGGAAGAAGAAGACAGACAATCCAATGTACTATAATACACACACACACATATATATATATATATAAAATCTGGGTTCAACACTCTATGTAGTACTCAATTAATCTAGCTCAACTCAAAGCTTCTGTAGCAGATCTTGAACTTTGTTTTTGTGACCTTAATACTTGCACTATTAATAATAAATCTTGAATCGTTTTGTATTCATTATTTTAGTGTTATTGTTTTTACATCAGTACTACTTACCTACGTAAATGAAAAAGTATTTATATTAAATTTTTATATCAAAAATTACTCACAAGGAATCATCACTAAACACATTTTCCATTAAGGTAAAAAATAAACCTATATATATTAAAATTTAAGTATTTTTAAATACTAAACAAAAACCCACTAATTTTTGTTATTTTCTAAATCTTACCTCCCTTATTTCTTTTCAATCTGATGATGACTTAATAACATTAAGTGAACCTACACCTTTGTCCACAATTTCTTATAAAACGAACTTAGCGTTTTATAAGAAAAGCGTTACCTTAACGACCGAGAAACTCTAAAACACGCGTTTCCACGTACGTAAGATTAACCTAGATGGACTTTGGCACCCCGAAACCCCCACATAACAAATTTCAACGACATCGCCGATACACATAGATAAATATACAAAAATATTTCTTTGAATACGCTAGATATTGACTTCGAAACATTTTCTAGTCCAGTCTAGACAGCAATAAGCTAATTACGTTTAAAAATAGCGCAGATGTCAAGGAAATATGAAGGCAAGAAGTAATTATATAGACAAATGGCCCGTTCGGAGATTTACCCGAGAGTTCTTGATTGTCCCTCAGTGAGATAACGCGTTCTCTACACATCATCTAGTTCTGGTTGTAGAGTTGATGATTTGTAGAGGGTCGGAAAATAAAAATAATTAAAGTTTTAAATAAAATTTTTGGTGTAATTTGATAATTAGTTTTGAGAGTGTTTGGTTTTGGTTTTGTTGTGTTGCTTTATTTCTTTTTAAAAGTAATAATTGGCATTTATCAAATGTTTTATGAGGAATACTAAATTATATGAAGAGGACATACCTATGTATATTGCTAAAAAGCTTAAGGGATCAAGATTTATATGTTTTTTTTACTTTTTTCTATTGAGAAAATATAAAAAGTTTGTTAAACTTCAAATTTAGTCGAATTTAATTATTATAATCCATGTATAGCTTACTTAAAATTATATACGATTTTAAACATATAAAAAATTAACAGTATCCTTTATTTTTATCTGAAAATAGCTACCCACAGACAATGTCTGTTGAATTGAAGCGTTATTCCTAATAACATTTTACACTTTTGGCTCATACTATACTATCAATCTAAAATATTTAAACAAGACAGGTCTAAATCATCACCAATTCTATATAAAGTTCATCGTACCAACGGAATGCCACACCCCATGCGCTCCATAGAAACATAATTAGTGTTCTCATCTCTCTCTTACATACGAGCTGATAATACCACATTGTATCACATACATTGAACACCACACACCAACATATACATTGCAACTTCATACAAAACCAGCAATGGACGCTACACTGAAGCAACGGTTCCCGATCGTAAAATACTATCAAAGATATCCATTAAGAGTGACAGTGGTTCAGTGGGTTCAATTTAATTAAATCGTGTTAATTTGGTAAGAAATAATGTTATTGATGCATTCGGATTTTAAAGGGAACTATTCTTTTGAAGCCGGCTGTATGGATTAGAATCTTTGACTTTTCCTCTGGGGTAGATAAAAAATATGGTAATATTGAAATTTTAAACCAAAATTGATGTATAATAACATTTTTTTAATGCATTTGAATTTAATTCCGGAATTTTATAATAAACGCTTTAACACTTTGTTTATTACTATTGGGAATTTTTCAAAGACTGTATTTTATGATGCCTAAGAAAGTTAAAAATTTTCCGAAAAAAAATATATATGTTTACTGTATGCTATCTTTATTATAATTAGTTGTATGTGTGCGTAATCATTAACACTAAAACTTAGTAATTATTAAAACATCTTGATAATATGCGTCTAAAAATTCTTCAACATAACTAAACGAAGGCACGATATTTTTAATACATAAACATTATTATACCATAAAATTAATTTTAATCGTTCTCGTAGTTAAAATATTCGAAGCTCGCCAATTTGGTCAGTCGTAAAATTTCACAGAATATTTTGAAATATTGCTTTTATTGTGTGGTCCGATGCTAAGGGTTGAATATTATTTAATTATGGTTATGAACACATGTTTTACTTAACTAGCCGTTTGTGTATATTTCACACGTTTAACTTACAGATTTAACGGTTTAAGGGTACCATATCAATGTTAGTTTTTTTTAATGTTTCGTATTTGTGTTGCCATTTTCGTAGTATCCCTAATAGTATTGTATTAAATCCTTGATAAAATGTATTGTATCTTTATTTTAGTGGCAAATATTTTAATAGGTATACGTACGTAAAGATTTTGAATTAAGTGATTTTTTTAAGAATAACTGTTTAAAACAAAATAGACGTCCTTTATAACAATGGCCATGCTTCAAAGCTTATTTCACCTTCATAGAGTACGTACATTGTACATATATAAAATAAAATAAAATAAAATATAAATATATACGGACAAATCACACAGGTTGAGCTAGCCCCAAAGTAAGTTCGAGACTTGTGTTATGGGATACTAACTCAACGATACTATAT
>DVXP01000551.1:0-19546 GCA_018235645.1 Junonia grisea | reverse complement strand
AAAAGCACCTTAGTATCCTAAGTGAAGACATGGCTCATTTTGATTTTGCATACTTTAACAAGAGCAAAATTATACATGCTACTTTTGAATTTCTAACTAGCTAATAAAATGTGAAACTGAAGAGTTTTGTACATATTTTTATGATGCTTCTTACATTGTAACTATCAAGAAAAAATTTAATTTTATTTATTAACAGCTCTGTTTTATAAAATGTTCTTGCTGCACATACATACATTACATTTTAAATTTGAATAATAAATAGAATTTAAATATAATATGATATTTTTTATAATTAAAAGATTTTATAAAATATATAAATATAAAAAAATACATATAATGTCTTCAGATTGATACATAATTTAAAGTTTTAGGAATATAAAACTTGTTTAAATATTTTTAGGTATTCGGGTGAATCATGTTCCCTCAAAAGCACTGACCATGATGGTAACAGCTGGCACTGGATATCTCACACAGAAAGTGGCATGACAAAAAGAGCTGCTCACTCGGCAGTGTATGTTAACCACACCGACTCTCTATATGTTTTCGGAGGATATGATCTGAATAGAGTTTTAGGTTTATTAGAGATATATAAGTAAGTTATTATCATTTTTGGCTCTCATTTTAAACATCTTTCTTTGTATGTGAAATAGTTTGTAATGTAACTAACAATGTCTATTAGCGACGAGTGACCTTCAATTATTCTTTATAGAATAAACAGTAGGTATCTACGATTACTCTATTGACTTATCTATTTTTAAAATCTTTGCATTTACCTATACAATACTGTTATATTGTATTTATGTTGTGAAACCGAGCTATTATAATAATTATCACGGGATATTTTTATTACTTCCTCATACATCTAATATCCTTGGTTCACAGATTTTCTACTAGTCAATGGTATGACGAAAACGGAAAAGTTTTGCGACGTTATCCTACCAATGAAGAGATTGATAAATCATTATTAACATTATTTACCAAGGTAACACTCATGAATATTGTAATAAATACTTATAATATGCATTTCTTAAAAGTAAACTTTCAGTCATTTCTTAAAAATAAACATTCTGCGATGGTTTATTGGTTCAACCTTAACGAGGTAGATTCAATTATTATAATTATGTACCTTGCTATTAGATAATTATATTGTTGTTTAGAAGTAAAACAAAAAACATAATGTAATGTTTTGATTTAGTTGTGCTGATAATCTATTGTATTTCAGGGCAACATCGACGGAAGCGTGCAGATAGGCAACCGGAGTTCACTATTTAACTTGCTTTTGACATCATTTTCGAACCATGACAGAACCACATTACCTCTTATGTATTCGCCCACGCCCACCCCCTACTCTGAGAGTTATTTACAATTCACCGATCGTCCTGAATTTGTCAGTTCGAATACTAAATCTAATTATACGAAACCTGAACCGAGATATGGGCACTCTGCGTGCGCTTTTAAAAATGGTTTCATATTGTACGGTGGAAAGCTGTCAGACGGGAGTCTCTCTTCCGAACTCTGGTACTTTGATGCTATAGCTAATGCATGGACCCTAAGAGCCGCAAATTCCACATTCACCCCGCCAGGCTTGACGCGTCACACGCTAACTGCAGTCAAGGATGAATTGTATCTATTTGGAGGAAGTACAGTTGACGGCGAATTTTCGTCAAGGTTCGTTTGATTTTTATATCAATGTATTATGTAATTTAGTATTATGTAATACTGCTATTGTATAAATGTTTTATGTATGTATGCAAATACATTTCAGAGCGTATTTTTAATGTAGTCCTCTAAAATGACTGATGATAATTTTCAAGGGCTCATAAATAATTTGTATGTAACAAATCTAAATGATGTACTTATTGGAATTTGTAAAAATATCTGCTCGCTTATCACAAGCGCTTTTTTCTACTTATTACCATTAATGTTTGATCGTTTTTTTAGCCTTTACAAGATAAAGCTGAGCGAGTCGGGCAGTGAGACGTGGGAGCGGGTGCAGGTGCGCGGCGGCAAGGAGCTGGACGTGCGCGTGGTGGCGCACACCGCCGTGTACCACGCGCCCTCCAACTCCATCCTGGTGTACGGCGGTGTGGTCGCCAGCGTCGCGAGGTAAGACTGCAGTCGAGCGAGGCGTGGGAGCGGCCAGGAGCTGGACGTGCGCGTGGTGGCGCACACCGCCGTGTACCACGCGCCCTCCAACTCAATGTTAGCGGTAACGTTCGTTGTTGTCATAAGAAAAAAGGGGGAAGAGTAAGGATAGCATTGAAAGGTTGAGGCGAGTTGAGCCGCCGTCTGCTCCGCATTGGAATCGAAATATTAAAATTTTTAATACTGCAACTACTGAGACACAGCTTGATTAGCGCGTATAGTGTGTGTACATACCTAACATTAGTTTATTGTATTATCTTGTTTTCAACATTAATATTTTCTTACAGGTTTTCCAAGCTCTCAGACCGAATGTTCGCCTTCGATCTGGACTACAAGCACTGGAGCGAGATCCACTATCCCCGGGCTCATTTGCGCGACACGTACGTTCCGCGCGAGCGCGCCTTCCACACCGCGACCGTCATCGGTAATTAATAACCGCCTTTATTGACAACCCTGATTATAAATAAGGTGCAATTTGTATGCGTGACTAGGCAAAACTATGTATATTTAATTGTGGTTCGTAAGACAAATCAGAATGACATTTTTGTTACTGTTGCAAATTAAAAACTCGTTAACTACGTTTGATATTGTATATAAGGTGTCCTTGACACCGTTTTTGGCGAATAGTAATTTGTGTTAGAAGAAGGTCATTGAATATTATATAATTCAGTCGCTCATTTCATAAGTTTTCCATTTATTGTCAAATGAGAATGTTTCATTAAGATGCTTTATATCCACTAGGTTATGCCGGCTCGTATTCTATCGTCTTGCTTTTATACTATATCTAATAGTATGTTTCAGGCAATTATCTGGTTGTGTTCGGTGGGTACTCTCATCGACATAACAGGGAGGAGATCTGCTACGATGGGCAGATGTATCTGTACCATCTCGGGTGTCACTCGTGGATACCGCTGGACGTGCTGGGCAAGACCCGCAAGTTTTACCCGAAGAAGCAGGGAGTGTTCGCCCACGCCGCTGCGCTCAAACCGCCGTATACTCTACTTATTGCTGGCGGATACCACGGCAATGTTAACGGTGAGAAACTTTTTGTAACATGTGGAACATTAATTATAAGTATAAGCTCTGAAGATCGATCTAAATTAAATTTGAGTAGATATTTTTATGTGTTATGCATAGCTTATATTAAAATAACAATAATACTACAAAGTAGTATAAAGTAAATTTTAATCTGAATCGGTGATTTTATTATTGTCAGACATTTTAGTAAAATATAAAATAAAAAATATTAACCAAATGGCACTGACTCATTATTTTGAACTAGAGATCGAACCTAATTGCACGTAACCATACAGACATGCGCAGTCTACAATTAAATTAATTAACAATTGTTTAATTGCACAGGTGTGGGTGTAACTGATTGGGTGACACTTTATTGATTGCCTTTATTATAAAAGTGTGTTGTTGACGTAATATTTATATTTTTTTAGAAAATGTTTCAAAGAGCTCCCATAGCCTAATTGAATAAAAATATATTGACTTTGACTTTGATGGAAACCTGACAGTTTAATCTATTTTAATTTTGTAACATTGATAAAACTGTCATTTTTTTATATTATTTTCAGGTGATCTTTTAGCATATGTTGTGCCAAGTTGGCATGCTGGTAATGTCAATAAGGATCCAGAGTCATCTTGCCAGAGACATGGAACACAGCCTGAATGTCTCGCTGATCCTGAGTGTGGATGGTGTTCTGCTGATGATGTAAATATTTTAATAATTGTTTTACAGAATTTGAACAAATTGATCTAAAGAGAATTTACTTAGCGCTGAACCTGTGTCTCCCTTTTTAGACGTGCTATGGAAGAACAATTGGGTCGAATTGTACCACTAATTTGCAATCAATACGATGCGGTGGTATCTGTCCAGCTCTCGGCGATTGTCACTCATGCCTCATTCATGGACCTGAATTGGGAAAAAACAGTTCTCGCACACCACTACCTTCAGTCAGCACTAAATTGGGCCTATATCAATGCAGTTGGTGCGTCCAAAATGCACGGTGTCATCACAAAGACGGTAAGTGATTTAATTATTAAATTATTTACTATATAGTTTACAAACAAATATTCAGTTTAATTGGATTTGTAAATTCCAGATAATTATGGTGTTTGTGGTGAAGATACACCTTCTGAGAATCCTGGCTGGTGGGGCACGACCGGTACGGAAGTGACGACTCCAGATGAATGTAAAATATTAGACAAACGACCAGGGCTTACATTTCTTAGATATCAACAACCAGCGGATTGGAATCATCCCGATGGTGTTTCTGTCGTGAACGCAACGACAGTTGATTGGGGTACTGGCGGTGGCAGTAATCATATTTTTACCGGAGCTAGCGAAGCAAGACTTCGAGGCTGGCTGCATATACCCCAGTATTGGAATGGCACAGGAGAAACGTTACATATGTGTGCTGGATATTCCAACTTGTCTCTCAATTTAGGAGATAGTACTGACCCCATTGCGAACTTGACAGCTCAACCTTCCGCTTGTACGCCGATCGATTGGCCGACTTTACGTCCCGGTCGCCTTGCTATAGATATGCACGCCAATGACTCGCTCCATACCGGTTTATATCCCTCTCATCATCATGCTAAAATGGAGCTTCTCCATAACAAATCTCAAGAAAGTGCTAAGGTAAGTTTATCTTAGCTACGACGACAAAATTAGTTTAATTTCAATCATCAGTACTAATAATTTTCATTTCCAGGTATTTACGTTTGAATTTTTGGAACCGTACTCGGAAGGGCAGTGCTCAAATTACGACAATTGCCTCCTATGTCTATCGGACGCGGCGTGCGGCTGGTGCGAGCTGACGAATCGCTGCGAACAGAGGAACGTAGATGAGAAGACGACTTGCAGCGTGGACGGCGAGTGGCGCTACCTGACGCTGCTGCCGGCGGCGTGCCCCAACTGCTCCAACTACATCAGCTGCGAGCGCTGCGTGGCCGGCAACTACTGCGAGTGGTGGGCGGACGAGGCGCGGTGCGCGCGGCGCGGGCGCGCGGGCGGCGCGGTGGTGGACGCGAGCGAGTGCCCCGCGCCCTGCCGCACGCGCCTCGACTGTGAGCACTGCCTCGACGAGCGCGGTCGCTGCGTCTGGTGCGAGGCCACGCGCCAGTGCTTCAGCTTCAGCGTCTACACCAGCGAGTACCAGTTCGGTCTGTGCCGCGAGTGGCTCGACCGCGCCTCCGCGCCCGCCGACGAGGTCGCCAGGAAGTCCGGCCAGTGCAAGTCCTGTCAGGCCCACGTGCAGTGTTCGACCTGCTTGCGCAGTATGGGATGCGGCTGGTGTCATTCCCATGAAAATCCGATTAACGGAATGTGTACGGAGGGTGATTTTACTCGTTCGCATGTAGATTGCGCCTCGCTCCTCAATGTCACTTCGTCGGACGCGGGTTGGGCGTACGCGCAGTGCCCCGACGTAGATGAGTGCGGTTTGAGACTTCACGACTGTCACGAGCACGCCGTCTGTAACAACACCCACGGGTCGTATACTTGCAAATGTAAACAGGGATACATCGGCGACGGAAAGAAAAGCTGTATGCGAACCTGTTATAATAACTGCATTCACGGTTACTGTTTAGGCGCTCCACAGTATAAATGTCGCTGCGATTTAGGTTGGACGGGTGCAGATTGTTCCATTAACTGTGGATGTCACAATCACTCGACGTGCAGGACGGGCGTAGGCCGATGTGACGAGTGCCAGGACTGGACGGAAGGTGAGTTTTGTGAATCATGCAAGCCAGGCAGTCACGGCAATGCGACTGCTGGACAAGGATGCAGACGTTGTGACTGCAACGACCACGGTGATGAAACTCGGGGTGTTTGTGACGTCGATACAGGTGAATGTATTTGCAAAGATAATACTGAAGGTCAAAATTGCGAACGCTGTAAACCAAAATTTTACGGGGATCCTCGTCACGGAGGCAGATGTTATTATCAGTGTGAACCGAGGGGAATGTTGAATGCCTCTCAAACTGAAGGTATTGGATCGTATAAAACCGACCCTGATATAAAAAGCATAGGTCCCGCTAAGGAATGTTTATGGATTATATCAGCTGAGGATGTTAAAGATGCTATTATTCAATTCACGGTTAATTCGTCAACATTTAATGTACCGTGCGATCAAAACGCCGTATATGTATATGATGGTTTGGGTGGTGTGCCAGATTTAAGCAACAATCAACAGAGTCAACTTTTGGGCGTTTTTTGTAACGGTGCCTCATCGGGAGTGGTGGAAGCTCGCAGTGGTAATTTGACCGTTCATTACAAACAGAGTCAACCCGAGCAAGGGTTCGAGGGCGTCTACAATGTTTTAGCCTGTGACGGACACTGCGCTTGGCCTAGAGTATGTAAGAATAGACATTGCGTTTGTAGAGAAGGTTACGGTGGTTATGACTGTAGCTCAGAAATATGTCGTAACAATTGCAGTATACACCTTAAGGGTGGAGTATGTGACACTAGCTATGGACGATGTCTTTGTAATGAAGGCTATGGAGGCGATGACTGTTCTCTTAAACTCGATAAGTCACAACTTGTTTTCACGGAACTTTTTAATTCAGATTTTCTGTCCGATGGCTTAGATCATTTGAGAAAAACCTTACCCAGATTCGGGCATAGTTTAGTTGCAGATAGAAGAGGGCTATGGATGTTTGGAGGATATTCACTCTCTCATGGACCTTTAAATGATATCAGATTCTATGACACAAAAAATAACACTTGGATGCAAGTAAACGTAGACGCCACTAACCCTGACCCTAAAATGCCGGAAGGTCGATATTTTCACGCCGCCGAAATTTACCATTCTAAGCAAAACATCTATATTTTTGGTGGCCTGAGTTTGCAGGAAAAGAGTGGACAAAATAAAACACTGAGAGATTTTTGGCAGTTTAGCTTGAAGGAGCGTCGATGGAGCCAAATTAAAAGTAAAGAGGAATCCCCGCCACCACTTGCTGGACATACATTAACACTACAAAAATATCAGGATTATGAAAGTCTGGTACTTATAGGAGGTTTTTCTTTAGAAGAAGGCTTTATGACAGATATGTGGGAGTTTGACTTGGATGGTGATAAATGGATAAAATTAACTTGTGGGGGTTCGAAACCAGTTGGAATAATTGGTCACAGTACAGTTTATCACGCACCTTCACAAAGTCTATACGTTTTTGGCGGAATACTCTATATGTATAATGGAACAACGATATCAAATAAACTATTTTCATTTCACTATCCATCAAAGAATTGGAGTGAATTACCTACTTTTCCCAGCTTGAATGCTCACGACAATTTACCAAGAGCAACATATTTACATTCAGCTGTTACAACTAATGACTATATGATCGTATTTGGAGGCCGAACTATACCTGATGAAAGAACAAATGAATTAATTGCATATATTTACAGTTGTAATCAATGGGTTAAACTTTCCAAAGGTTTGTATTTATATTGAATCTGTATGAAATTTGTCTTATTCGATTATTCTTTAAAACGTAATTTGCTCTTTCAGTTTCAAGTGTACTCGATCATCCGCCACCGAGAACAATAGCTCATGCAATGGCAATAGATATGGAGGCAGAAAATGATTGGAATATTTATATCGTGGGGGGTTGGACAGGAAGTGCTAATTGTAAAGTGACTCGTGTTACTTTGCCAGATGATCTGTGTTCGCTATGGAGCTCTAGCAAAATTGAGTGCAGAAGCCATATGGGTTGTAGTTTCTGCAGTACAGGAGATTACACGAAATGTTATTCAGTAGATAAACCTGGATGTGAGGGTAGTGATAGAATCTCTACTAACGCCGGTGCAGCATGTGATGCGGATTTAGTAGCAAGGCGCCCATGTGAAAACTTTACTTCGTGCATGTCATGTTTAGCCGCGTGGCCATTGTACCCTGAAGAAAAACCCGCTTGTCGGTGGTGTGAAACTTGTGCTGCTGGAATTGGTAACTAAATTTTAAGTATATTCATGATAAGTTAAGTCTTACAGACTTATAGAGTGTGATATTACTAACTTACTTCAAATGTTTTAGGTGAATGCGTGCCAACAGACGAGTCTTGTATAAGTATAAAGTGTAATGCTGGAACTACGTATATCAGCGATTCCGCACAGTGCCCTGAATTACGATGTGTAGCACCAGACTGCGAAAAATGTGTTTCAAATCAATGTTCTTGGACGCGGCTAGCTAATAGAGGAGGTAGGTAGTAAAATCTTTCAGACAAAACAGTTAGTGTATAAATAACATGTATAATTTATGCAATATAACTTTTTCCTTATATTTTAGCACAAATAACAAGAATAACAGACGACCCTTCAGAGCTATATAGCTGGACTTGTGCTTCGATAGAAGAACCACGTACAGCTTTACTTGCACTTTCACTCAAACTTGGACACTCATATTTCGGACTCACTAAAGATGAGTGTCCTAGCCGATGCCACCTTTATGATGATTGTCAGTCCTGCCTTAGTTCCGAAGGCGCTGAGGGAGGTTCATCCGAATGTCACTGGGCAAGCTATCTTGGCACTTGCATCTCTCCGGCTTATCAACCATTGTACTGTGCGGGCGGCGTGTGTGGATTGGTGTTAACTAAAGCAGATAAAAATAAGTGCCCGGCGCCTTGCAATACTTTCGAGCAGTGTACCGAGTGCCTCCACCACTCGCATTGCGGCTGGTGTGCGCTGGAGGGAGCTAACGGGGAAGGCGTGTGTACGGAAGGATCAATTGATTCACCACTGGAATATTCGTCGAGGACTACGTGCGCAGCCGTATACTCGAACGTTCATCAGAACAACGGCACGAATGATACGTTTTCTTGGCATTACACTCGTTGTCCGCCAGAAAATGAGTGTGAAAATGGTCACCATCAATGTAAAGCGGATTCTGAGGTAAGTCAATTTGATATATTTATTGTTTGTGATAGAGTTTAGGTGTAGCTTACTGACTACAGCTTGGAGATGACTGACCAAAAGAGTTTGGTTCTATAACAGGTATACCAGTGGTTCCTGGACCTATCTTCCCTCGTTTCACCTCAATCATAGATTCTGTTAAGCGTTTGTACAGGAGGTTTATGCTTACTGGATTACTTTTGCCGTATTCTGCGATGAATGTGTGATGATGAATTGCGGTCTGGAGGGTCAGCCACATTTTTTTCCAGGGTAGAATCAATCTTTATTTAGAACACTTCATATAAAAATAATTACATTAATATTGTTAAGTACGTGAAGTTTTTCTGTCAAGTACACACGCAGTGTATCCAGACGTGACGGATTCATATGTAATCCTGTGTGAATGTTTCTTATTCTAATTCCCGTGGTATCAGGTGTGCCGCGACCTGCCCGAGGGGTACGAGTGCCAGTGCGGCGCGGGGCACCGGCGGTCGGGCGGCGCGTGCGCGGCGGTGTGCTCGCAGGGCTGCGTGCGCGGCGTCTGCGTGCAGCCCGACCGCTGCCGCTGCGACTTCGGCTATGTCGGCGCCAACTGCACCATACAGTGCCAGTGCAACGGCCACTCGCACTGCGAGGGGCCCGACAAGCTCGACGTGTGCACGGAGTGCCACAATAACACTATGGTGAGTTGACTCAATTACTGCTTGCATTATATGACGAATTACTTCATACATTGAATCACATTTTGATGAGGCCTGGTGTTATGTACAACTCGTTTGAATGACGTCACAGAGGATTGTGACGTCATTCAAACGGTACCGTTAGCAATGAGAAATATGGTAAAAATATAAATTACCATTTCATATTTTGATGGTCGTTACATTCGTTACATTTAATAATTTTATTCAACTTTTGAGACTTTCGAAGATAACGTTGATTCGTATGAGTTATATTTTTTAGAAATGGTTTATATTATTTAATTAGTAAATTTTTAATTCGGCTTTCACATTTGTCATATCATTACATTCATTACATTTAATATTTTATTCAACTCCTTGAGACTTTCGAGGACAACCAAAAAAAAAATTAAACAAAAGCACATCATAAGATTCTGATATACTAAGAAATTTTTTTATTAATATTAAAAAATATATTAGTTTTCGCATCATTGCCCCCAGAGAGATTTGAACTCTCGACCCCTGGTTTACAAGACCAGTGCTCTAACCCCTGAGCTATGGAGGCTTACAATGATACATCTGATATTTACATGTATTTTGTTTTGTTGTGTCACAGGGTAGTCAATGTGAAAAATGTAAGCCGAATTTCGTGGGCGATCCCACCGACAATGGTCAATGTATACCGTGCTCGGTCTTCTGTCATGGACATACTTCAGTATGTACCAACGAAGCTGATTTGTCGATTGGGCGAGACATCAGTAGTGCTGACTTGGAGGAGTTCTACCGTGAAGGCGGAACGGCCAAGGCACGCTGTGTGCGTTGTGCGAATAACACAGATGGGCCCCGCTGCGAACGTTGTATCGAGGGGTACTTCAGGGGATCCGAAGATTTCCGAGATCCTTGTCGACCGTATGTATCTTTAGTACCTGTATCAAAATTATTTTATGGGCATAATTGTGGGGTCTATAAGCTTCTACTTTAACAATGGGCTATTTGACTACATTCTAAAATCCATTTCACCTTGTTTAGTGACCCCACAAACCCCGCATAAGGACCGCACAAACAGCTTTTATTTTTATTTTTTCACACTTTTTCATTTAACAAAGTAATTACAAAATACGATGATAATTTTAGCTGTCAAAACGCTGTTAAACGCAATTTTGCACGAATCAATTTAGTTACGTCACAGCTCTGTAAAATGACATTGGAAACAAAGGGGTTTGTTGACAGTTTACAGATAAGTGACGTCAAAAATGATTATCCAATGAAAATCGCGTACGATCACCTCAAAACTCAAAATTAATTAAGCTTATTTTGTGATTTTTGGCGAAAATGTTGTATATTTTTAATATTTATTAATACAAATTGCTTTTAAAAGTCTGAATCTATGTCGATAGCAATACATTTATCGTTATTTTTGATACTGATATAAATAGCCCATTGCTTAAATAAATAGCCCTGAATTGAGTTTGTATTAATTACTGTTTAACTGGGTACCGCATGTCCACAGTTGCGAGTGCCACGGCCACGGCGACACGTGCGACCCGGTGACGGGCGAGAAGTGCAACTGCGGCAACAACACGGAGAGCGACGCCACGTGTCAGACGGCCAGCTCCAGCAAGAACTCTGCGCAGGAGTGCTGGCGCTACCAGTGCGTCAAGTGCCGCGACCTCTACATGGGCGACCCGAGGAACGGGCACCAGTGCTACAAGACTATTAACATCGAGAACAAGCTGTGCTTTGATGGGAAATCTATAGGTGAGTAAGTGCTTGGATGACGCAGTATTTTCGACAGTGTTTCTTTGGTTTCACAACTTTAGCGATCTTAATATTTTATTTTAAATTAATGTTAACTTTTCATTTTAGATGAGTGCAAAATCAAACCTCGCCCTCTTTACCCGGGACAGACCGTCTTCGTAGCCGTCAATCCTAGATACATGAACGTCGACATACGAGTCATAGTCGACGTCACGCAAGGCGCTGTCGATTTATACATGAGTCCCAACGATAGCTCTTTCGTCGTTTCGGTAAATTCGAGCACTGGGGCTCATGCGGTAGAACTGGATCCTACTTATTACAAACATGAACCGTTCCGGAAAATGCCATCCTTCGATGACCATGTACCTGAAAAACCTGGAAAAATAACTTGGTATTATGACAAAACGGAATATGCTCTCGCCGATTTTACCGCCAAGGATCTAGCGACGTATGTAACAGTTGATAAACGGAATGTTCTACTTCGTGTTAAGAATCTCAGAAACCGCCTCGTCCTGACATTACCTCAGAACGTCCACGATTTGACTCATACGAAGTTTTACATTATTATCCGAGCGACGCACTCCGAAGATGGCTTAGCTAGTTTCGGCGTAACTTTCTTCCGCCAGGATCAGCTGCATATAGATCTATTCGTGTTCTTCTCGGTGTTCTTCTCCTGCTTTTTCCTGTTTCTGGCCGCGTGCGTCGTGGCCTGGAAAGCAAAACAAGCTGCTGATGTCCGTAGAGCGAGAAGAAGACACGTTGTAGAGGTAAGTTCAAATGAATGTTACTTGCTGGAACTGTCATAAAAATAAACAAAAAATAAAATACAAATACAGCTCATATCGAAGGGAATAATGTAATGTTACACATAATCATAAAGAAATGTAAATTATACATCATATGTTCACTGGCGGATTTAACAATAAGTGGCGCCCTAGGCTCTGATTCAAATGGCGCCCCTACCTTAGCCATCCTCTATGTAATACGAATTGAGCTAAAAATAAGCTCGACACCCTCCATTCCCTATTTTAAATATACTATTTTAGCTAAAAAAGGTCGTCCGCCTCATTTGCCATTTTGCCGCTTCAGAAAAGCGAATTTTGGCGCCCTTAAACATCTGGTGCCCTAGGCCCGGGCTTCACGGGCCTATAGGTAAATCCGCCACTGCATATGTTAGTCTGATAATTTGTAGTAATTAAAAAGAAATATCGAGTTAAATGTGTTTAGTTGTTGTATAAAAGTATTACAATGTGCGTTGCTCGTGTCAGATGCTGCACATGGCGAAGCGTCCGTTCGCGGCGGTGCGCGTGGTGCTGAACGGCGGCGCGTGGGGGCGCCGGCGCCGCGCCGAGCTGCGCCCCGTCGCCATCGAGCCCACCGCCGACGGACGCGCCGCCGTCACCTCGCTGCTCGTCAGGTATGTGGTATTATACTAACTAGCCCGAGTTGATTATGTTCTTTACAAATGACTTTGTGCATTGTCCATGAAAAAATAAAAGTTTAGTTCTCTCATGCATTATAGCACTGTCAAACTGTTAAATTACAATCTAACTTGTGAACCCTATACAAAAGCTAGGTTAGGTTTGGTATTTTTTATTATTTGACGCGAATTGGCTTAGGTTTGGTTAGAACTTTTTGATAATGAAAATTTAACCTTGCCTAACATAACATAAGCAATATTGATTGTAATTTGTTAAAAAATAAATGCTTAATTAAATTTTATTTCGTTACTATTTATAACCTTATGGCCCACTGCTGAACGAATTGTCATTATACTAGGTGATTGTTTATAATACCCGATAATCAGCTAGAATACCGCTCGTTAGTACAGTCACCACATGAGTTATGTGCCCGCAGGCTACCGGGAGGAGCTCGCGCACCAGTGCGCATGGCGCTGGCGTCGGCGCTGGTGCTGGTGTCGCGCGGGCCGCCGCCGCGCGTGCGCACGCGGCCGCGACGCGCGCTCACCTAGCGCGAGCGACTCGCGCACCTCGCACGCATCACACAGCAACTCAACTAATGTCGAGCACCTACCGCGACATTAGCGTAAGCGATAATGCGTTTATTCATGGTAACTAGAATTTTATGCCATTACGGACGCCTTGCCGCAGATTTTTTTTTGTATGTGTAAATTATAAAATCAATTATTCTACGGGAAATTTTAACTTACTAGCACATTTCTGTTTTAAATAATAAAAAAAACTGTAAAATTTGGTTTTTGTCGCTTACGCTAAAACCGCAAAAAAGGCTCGATATATTAGACTATTGCGAGGTCGGCGAGCAACTCATCTAAACTTCTTCATCTCATGGATCAGTTCGGTGGTCACTCAAGTTATTATATTTATGTGTCTCGATACGTAAGATCTGGGTAGACGGTAGCTCCGATTCGAGGGTCCTTGCTGACTCGCTCGATTGGCACTCGGTGTGGAAAGGTGAAGGTAGCTAAGGAATGTGAAGTGTATATGTTATTTAATTAGAGAGTTATTATGTATATTTGGTATAACGAGTATTCTCGATACAGATCGATCGTTACGATGACGGCGACGATTACGATATTTACGATACTAATCTATAGCACAATAATATATATAAATATTATATATAGAATTTTATCAAAGTCCGGAGAGTTATTATAGAAATAGTTTTTGTTAAAGGTTATTATTATATGTATATAATAAGTTCCGTTATTGGTATATTAATTATGAAATGACAGTTTGCGTTAAAATTGTTAACAATTGCAATAAGATCTGCTACAATCGTTTCTTTTTGTTTTAAGTGAAAGTTATTATTGGATTTTTTTTAATATGCGTATTTTACAACGTATATTTTTCTTGATTTTTAGGTACTATTAAAAATAGTTATATTTGTAAATATGCCATATTGATTCGAAAGAGCCAAAGGAATCAAAATTTAGCGTGATCTGAGCGCGGGTTGTAATTAGGCGATAGTCGCAGAGCTGTTGTGTTATTCATTTCGAAATTTTATTATGTGATGTTGAATCATAATTACGTTATGGCTTGTTATTTCTAAATGTTTTAAGCAGCTAATTATTCGTCCCTATGGATTTTATTTAGATAGTTAAAATATATGTATATTGTATTAAAGCTACTTTTCAGAGTATTTTCTAGAAATGCAAACGTTTAAGTCACTCTTCTCTTAAGGCTTACTAATGAATCTCTTTTTATATGAATGAATTTCAAATCTAGGGTATAGTTATAATGTTAATATTTATATTAACATTTTCAGTTAAATTCCGTTACCAAATTCATAATATTCTATACTCTTCTGTAAATTTGTTTTTAGAGTATTGTGAAAGTGTTGACATTAATTATTATATTTTTAATTTAATATTTAAAATATATTCAACAGGACCGCTCACTGAAATTGTATTTAAGAGAACAAGATCTTAATTGTTTCTTAATTTGGTTATTTATTATCACAATCATTTCAAATGTAATATTAATAAATATTTCAGAAAACTGCTCAAATGTCGAGAATACAAGGACTGGTAAATCATTATTATAAAAAATACTGAAAATAAACAGGGCATAAATGAAAAGTATTATTATATTTTTATATATTTAATAATATTGTTATATTATATTATTCATTTACAACGTTAATATGGTCCTCAATTGTGTTTTAAGGTATTGAATCTTTTTTTTTTTTTTTTGTAATATTTAGTAGCAAACATTTTGTACCTTTTATTGCACTTAGTAACGATTTTTTGATTATTATACAAATTGTAATAAATATGCTCAAGATTTGTAACCAATGTCTGGTTCTATAATTAGTATGTGTTTTAACACGTTAGCTGCTACGGGGTCCCCGGCGACTGCACAAAATTAAACCAGTGAAGCCATTGATGTCGCTGGTGATCTACTGTTATATAAAAGTGTGTGTCTATTCACACACAAAGAAAAATTCGTAAGTAGTTTATTCGTATTGCAATTTGCATGAATTTAAAAAGTATTTTTTGTACCTTTTATTCAATATTTATATTTACATACATGCAGTTTACAAAGCGTAAACCCACCGATATCAAAAGTAAAAAAGATTTTGCCAATTTTATTAATCAAAATACATAGTTATATGTATATTTTCGTATTGTATTGTATAAGAATACATTAGTTGTATTTCCATACAAAATCGCTCAAAAAGTATAAAAAGATCAAAATGCGCAGCTAACATGTTAACAATGCGACCATTTATTTAAAAATCTTCAAAAAAAAGTTATTTTTTAATAAGAAAAATATAATTCTTTAATTATTTTTTGTCACTTGGATTGCATGTAATTCCTACATATGATTGCTCATTTGTAATCAGCAGTATTGTGTAAATTAATAATCAATTAGTCGGTGTTAAAGTAGAATCATGTTATGGTTTAATTTAAGGTAAAATATAACTATTAGGCATAATTATATAAGAGAGTACTGATATTGTTATTAATATTCGAGTAAGAAGTATGTGATCAAACGCCGTACCCATTACGGTATAAAAAGTCCATAAAACATTCCATTGTATATCTCTGTACATACAGTTTAAATAAGAAAATTGAAAAAAAAAATCAAGTGTAAATCGGACATCTAAAAGCTTTAAGGATGTTATTCTAGGAAAATTGCTCATTATTTCATTTAAAATTTATATTCTATTAAATGCATTTATTTATTGTAATCTTGCGATTGGTGAAAAAAATTGTTCTTTTATATTAGAATGTATTAGTTAAAGTGATTATTCCCCTGTGATTCAGGTAAAAAATTAAATGTAAGAATAAAAATTGTTCTTTTTTTTCTTTAATTCTGCAATGATCTCTGTGATTACTGTTGACGGTACAGATTTGCATAATAATAAAGTATCTCAAACCTAAACATATGTACTAAAATTACCTATCCGCCATAATTACTTGCTTTAATGTCCGTTACAATAAATTTTTATCAAGAATTTTTATTTTCAATTCATTTCAACAACAAGTTACATTATGTGTTAGATATTAATATCTAATACATCTATAAAATATATTGATTGATACAAATATTTCATTTAAATAAAGTTTTAAAGAAATAGCTATTTAGTAACATAAATAAAAGTGTGTTAAAAAGTAGATGTTACATATCCATCAATCAAGGTAAAATACCTACAATACAAAAGAAAATGAACTTATAAAGTTATATTCTTAATGAGCATATTAATTCAGTTCAGAAATTATTTAAAGAATTAGTCTATAATTCTTGTTTTATTAAAATTTTATTTTCACATAAAATTTTCCCAGAAATTAATATTGCTCAAAGGTCAAAGAATTTGATGTAAAATTGTAGTAGATGTATAATAAACATTTCAATATTTTTTGGGAATGAATAATTACATCATACATAAAATGTTGATGTCATTCTCTAATAATCTCCCTTTTCTGAAAGCTTTATTTGCAGTTTTATTTAGCTTGCCTTCTTAACAGTGGATTTGAAAATAATATTTCTGGGGAATAGATGTGTTTTTACACATTTTATTTTATTTACATTAGATTTGATTTAAAGCCCACATTCAAAACTCCATATGGTATTGACTTACAATATAATTATAATAGTATCTTTTTACCCACCAGCGCCACAAGTAGGTAGGTAATGTATTTATCAGTCTCTGTATATATGCGAGTTGGCTTGTTTTCTGTGTCACTATATAAAGAAAATGACTTCATATTCAAAATTAAAGTGCGAATGTCATAGAAGCTTAAAAATTTAGATAAATCAAATAAACAGATTTTGGACACCATAAACGTGGAAATAGATGATTAACAGTTTTTTTTTTATTTTGTGCCATATTGTTTTTAATCAGAATGTTCATTTAGGATCTAGAATAGTTTAAAGTTTAGTAATGATTCTCAAGCTATTAATATGCTCTATTCTTGCTATATTCTTTTAAGCAGAACTGATTTAGTATTGTTTGTTTGTATGGGTTTCAGTAAAATAAAAATACTTAGTTGGTTGTAAAGTTATAATTTTATTATGTGCCTCTGATTATATGATTTAATGACAAATTACAAGGTGTTTACTAATAAAGCATGAAAATAACATTATTGATCTTTTTGTGTAAGAAGGTGGGTTTTAAGTTTTAATAAAAGTTCTTTTTTCACCGAGTCAGGAACAATAGCTCTGGCCCGTGGAGTTACTCTAGTCAATAACATGTCAAATGTCACATTGTTGCCTTCGTTTTCTTTAACTACTTCTCTGCATAACATTCTTACTTGATCTCTCCATCCACATTCGATTAATCGGCGCCTTAAGAGTTCTTTAAATCTGTGAAAGATTAAATCGTTTTCAACAACGTAATGATTATATACTTTCATTAAGAAAGCTTATAAAGTTATACTATAAAGTGAGAGAATATTAGGATAAAGAATACTACAAAAATGGAAATTAACTATTATCGACATGCTAAGTACCATCAAATGGCGTTTTTTGTAAGGTAATATTTACCTTTCCCGGTCTCCGCTGAGTATTAAACGTTGGTGGGCTATAGTACTATTAACAGTCATATTTACTTGGTTTACCACACTTTGAAAGCGAATTTTACGGAAAGAAAATCCTTAATTATAGAAGGTAATCGTAATATTCATATTACAGAATACTTCACATTTACCGTCAAATAAAACAGTACTTTTCAACTTTGGTTTGTTATTCTAGAATTTTGTTTGTTCTAAATGTCAATAAATTGACGTCCACTGATCAGTGTTGCCTACTCTCAGAAATCATATTACTTCCAAAAATTTCTAAAATTGTGACAATTTGAAAAAAGCTATGGCATATTTGGGACACTTAATGGGTAATTTGGAACCCTTAATAATATCTATCTAATTGATATCTAGAAAAGTATTCACGCCATCTTCGTTTTTTTACCGTAACCGTAAAATGTAATATGATAGAGTAAGTGCAACATATTTGGAATATGTGTTTTTTTGTAAATATGTGTAAATAGAACCGGCATACTTCGATAAAAATATCTACCTTAAATTGTTGGAAAATTAATAAGCTTTAAAAAATTAAAATATCAAATGTGACAGATATTGGAAACAATCAAATTGCCTTTCAAAGTGAAAAGCATATATCTTTTTAGCCGTCTGTGGTGAAAAGCTCCAAAAACGAGATTTGACTTGAGGTGCCGACAATTCGGTATTCCTTTCACTCCTTTAATCTCCTTTAAAAATGTGCATAAAATCCGAATGTGCCTATGTGCTATTTTCCAAAATATGTTCACAGTCGGTATTTTAATTTATAGAAATTTTTACAAAATCATAATAACATTTTAAACTGACAAGGTTTTACTTAACAGTTTCAATAATGCAATAAATATTTCAATATATCTAACAATAAATGATATTTACTACAACAAATATATTGTGTAAAATATACATTGTGTAAAATAATAATACATAGTCTTTTTTCATAGCAATACGTAAAATACATAGATATATTTTTAAAACTCCCGTTTCCGGCACTACGGAATCAGCAGTCAGCAGCCTCTCCGCGATAGTAAAACAAAGCGCACGTAACAAAGGTATTTATGTAAAGTAAAGTGTAAAGTAAAGGGAGAAGGTTATGTAAATGACGATGAGGTATTTATGTAAATGACGAGAAATTAAGAAATGGTCTTGAACTCTAGACGAGTATCAGACTTGTCTGTCCCATTAGAGTGTTTTAAGTTCGTAAGGTAAACAGCTTCCGCTTGACGTAACAAAGCGCAGTCACCGTACGAGTTGAGGCTGTAGCTCTTTTTTTGTTTGTTGACGCAGGGTAAATCTTCATAGATACCCGACTCCTGGGGGGGGATATCGGGTTATGTGAGATTGCACTCACTAAAACCCCCAGTGATAGCCGCCACAGCACGGAAGACGGAGAGGCTACGAGATCGCTTTCGCAGCACGTCCGCGCTCGTGAATACCGACCATAATAACTGCAGGGTTCATGTTCATCGAGAAAGTTTTGAAAAACTAGAATACCTATAAATAATTTCCTATAGGAATTAGTTATCGCAATTTTGAAAAACAAAATTGTTCCATTCCTAATGTGGCCTTGAA
>DVXP01000550.1:0-19548 GCA_018235645.1 Junonia grisea | reverse complement strand
GTAACCTGTCAAAACTTAGGCTAGAATAAAGCAGACCCTGGCTAAGTCCGGGAAAAATGCTAGGAAGAAGAAGAATGAGTCTTTGAAAAATATTTAAAACCCACACTATCACCGGTGAATAAAGACAGGCTGATAGTTAATGATACAATCCCATACAAAGGTTACATCCACTTCTATACCAATTTATAGCAGTTAATCGATCGTGTCATCCACATCATTAGACACTACATTCCACCAATCTGTATCAAATACCTATATAACAATTATTATTATTATTATTATATAAATAGCTTAGCGATTAGTGAGAAAATAAAAAACAATAGTAGTAACAATCATAATAACCTAAGCCTCGACGAACACCTTAAGAAACTCTTGTAAGACAGCTGGACCAAGGGCTTGATGCAGAAGGCGGCACTCTTCGGCACGGAGCCCTGACCACCGATGGTTTGGACCCTGTTCCCGCCATTGGTTGGTCTCTGTATTTTATATATTTAAATGTGTATTTTTATATTTAAAAATGTATTTTATATTATCTTTATTATGTTTCAAATGAATGGCAAGACGCTCGGTTGCAAACTGATTTATTTTCTTCAATTCTCTCCTTATATGTATACTGTTATTTGACGTTCTAAATTCTATTTTCTAATATTTAAACATTTAAATATTTTTTAGTAATTGCCAGTCATCATAAAATTATAATTTGACATTTTATATATAAACTTACAATTACGTTTAAACAGAAATGATCCCGCTATCGCGCGCAGATCGGCCGACTCGCTGCAACATGCGCCCGCGCAGACACCGCCTCCGTACGGAACACGCTTGCAAATTATTGACCTTTAATACCAATTTGAACCCGTTCGATATGTTCAAACAATCGTAACGTAATGTTCATTTTTAAACCGAATTCAGTTCGCTTTTTAATCGCCGTTAGTTGCTCAATAAAATTGTCAGTGCAAGTTAAAAAGTTTTAAAAAAGTAAAGCATAAATAGAACAGGTACTCTGGAATCTAGGTTTCCCTTTGTTTTTTTTTCATTTCAGTACGAAATAAAACATTTTTCACATTATCCTTTTTTCACGATTAAGACTCCAGTTTAAATAATTTTAATGTGTTTCTTCACATGCCACTTAGAAATAAGATGTAATAATGCTAGTCATACTTTTTGTTGTGTTATGTTAAAGTAAACAAACGTTGTATAATGACTAGAAAACTATAAATACAATAACCCAAGGTACAAAAAGAACGAAGAGGCTTATAACTAGGCGAACGGCTATAAAACAACAATTGGAGCTTGTTAATTTTAAGCACCACCGAGATTATAATTTTCGTGCGTGACCTGCGCGTCTTAGCGGGGGAGAGGCGATGCCGCGATACCGGGGTATGGTAATATTTCGCGCTCGTGCTCACCAGCGCCTTAATTATATCGACGGCTGAAAGGCTATTTGGTCTAAGCACCATTTCTTGACATACACATTTTTATACATATTTGAAATCAGCAAATTGTTCTCTATCCAAATATGTATAAAAATATATATGTCAAAAAATGGCGCTTAGACCGAATAGCCTTTCAACCGTCGATATCATATCGGGCCATCGATCGCGACGAGGCAGATAAATCACACACGACCGGGCCGCCATAACTCAGCGTGGACACCGACACCGCCGGAACAGCTGATCCGATCGAGATTATGCAAGATTCTGCATTGTTTGTACGTAACTGTTAATGGCTCGGTAAGTGCAATCCCCGTGGTAAAATCTGGACTTGACCATAGAGAGTCGAAAAGTCACTACAATGCCTTAAATTTTTCAATTAAAACACATTGTACTTATGACTGTTCCCGAGCAATTAAAATTCATGCATCGTTTCAAATAAAATTGTTTAGAAGGCCAAACAAATAAGATAAACTTAAGAGTTTGGAATACAATTTTATTCTCTAGAGAGAATGTGTCGTTCCTTTGAATAATTAATTTTACATTATCATCCAGGTTTTATAAAGCCAAGACTCTAATCTAAGAATAAGTATTTTGAATAACCAGTTACTAAACAAACAACAAAAGCCAGATCGTAGTAAGCGAAACAGTTGTTCGCACGGCGCGGGCGCAGCGTGTGCGGCGCCGTATCGCACGGCCATCTGACGGCGATGTCGCCGAAATATGCGATCGCTGATACTGTACCTTCTCCGGGAAGCGGGCAGGGCTACCAGCTGATCCGGGACCAGTTACCGGGAACAGGGATATTATTTTGTAGTTTTTTGACCCATATTAAGAACACTAAATGGCCTGTGACAACTGGGCAGTGCACAGTGAAAATTTTCGTACGTAAATATTGATAGACGTACATCATCATCTACTGACCAATGATCAAGTTTAATTACATGGCACGCCTATGACATAAGAACTATTTTATGAAATGTAGACATATACCTAGATACCGCCAAACACGTAGTAACAATCATGGCTAACGAAAAACGACTCAAATTACCAAAAAAAAATAAATAAATTTGCGACATCTGAAACATTAAACTAACACGATTTTTGAATTTTATCTTACATGTTAAAGTTACTATAAAAGTCTTAATTCTAACGTCTGTCAGCCCTGCTCTCCCTGGCTCAGATGCCGCTGATAACCGCATCTACATACTTCCCACGCGATACCGACTTTCCTCGCATTTTCATAATCAGATGCACATGTGCGGCATCACGTGTCGACATCGCGCTGATTCAAACCAAAGTGACGATTATCTCGCGCTAGAGACAACGGTTTCGGGAGATATGTTGATATGAATAGTATGTGACGTGTTAAGTTGATGCATCCGTGTGAAATAAATGTTAAATTAGAGTAATAACGTACGGAAATGTTGTTTGTAATCTGAATGTTTCGATTTTTTTTCCAATTTACCTCAACACATCATTAACCGAATCAGGACAATGCGTAATATAATTGTTTGATTTATTTACGCATTTTGTAATTATTTATTTGCAAAATATGGTAATATGGGGTTGTCCAAAGAGTTCCATATTCCTAAATGCCCTCAGTTGTAATGCTCAAATATATTTCACAGTGTCAAATAAATCGCTCGTATACGAACTGTAGTTATCAGGCTACAGCTATTCTCTCCAAAGTCAGTATATCAAAGGCGTTTCAGATTCAGGCGATTATATCCCGTTTATGATTAAAAACGATTACGTTATAATTAAGTAAAGTTCTGTGGAACCTAAATCATAAAACAAATGCAGGTGCACTCACATAACAGCTCGTTACTCCTTTATACGTCTATGATTTGCGTGAAGCCGTAAAAAATTCAATTAATTTAAATAAGATGTAAAACACACAATTTTGCTAATAAAATTTAATCTCGTCTTGCTCGTTTAATTTTAATTTAGTTAAAATTACTTACAGGAATTTTTATATCAAATAGCCTGTACGTTTTATAATCTTCTGAGATATTTCTCATAAAAATTTTAATATTTTTTTACTATATTAATTGGGAAAGCTTAAGTTCAATTGTCACTCGTATACGTAAATGTGCCGAGTAAACACATTATTAGTAACCTATGTCGTATCCTAATATATTTGTTATATTAGAAACATACTAGAATACCTACTAGGTATACAGGCCTAGTTATTTTTTAATCTAAACATCACGCAGGCAAAACGACGGGTTGGAGTCAGTGAGTTCGTATTTCTGTGCATTTGATACAAAGCACCTTTATGTATTAATTTAATGTAAAGAGTTATATAAAAGTTATTAAAGTTATACTAAAAAGTTTCAACAAAATCTGTCCAAAAGTTTTTGTGTGAAAGAGCAACAATCTATCCAATCCCACCATCTTGAACAACTAAACATAACCATTTACCATCCTCGTGTATTTAAAAAAGTAACATTATCATAGCAGTAGGATAGTAGAATAATGGTAGTAGGATGATAGTAGTACCATAATAAGTTTTCATTTGTCCACATTTGCCATAGAGTCATCTCAGTTATAACACCTTATCTTAACCAGTCAGTAATGACACCGGCGCCGTCACGCCACTCGCCTTTATCACCCCCGGTACAACAATTATGCATTTCATAATTACCCTTTTAAATAATAAGCATTAGTATTCGCACGCTCCGACGCATTATGGTAACTTTATTAGCACCCAAATTGCTAAAAGTCATTACTATAATCTACCTCAAAACAATTAAACTGCATGTGAATGAAATTAACTCGCGTTTTAATTGCATAATCGCTGCGAGGAAATTTTTACATTTATGTTTAACCGTAACTCATCTCGAGACCGTTCCTGTATAATGGACTTCATAAAAACAACAGGTAAGCTTGTGTATAGTTATGAAGCATATTGATCAATGGACGTACAATTCTTTTCCATGTCGGTATTAAAATTGTTTTCGAATCTGTATCTTTAAGAGCAATAAAGTTCTCCCGGCAATAAATAAATAGTTAATCAAAACGTGAGTCAGTCATATCGCGCTCGCCGCCCACCGTCCGCACTCATATTCAAATCTCGATAAACCATCCTCTTGCTGAGAACACGCTATACATTGAAACTATCTGCAGGAAAATAGACTTTATGCTGATTATTTAAGGGTCGTATTAGTCTAAATGAAAATAAAACATATACACATATATTAGGGGTCAGCTGTAAGCAGAGTCGCGGCCGGTGCGCATCGGTTTTATTGCGAAGTGCACGCATTATGCGCCGGCGCACGTTAACGCGTTATTATACCAAATTGGAGCGCAACTAAATGATATGCGATACTTAATCTTTCGAAATAATCCGCTCTTTCTTGCTTTTCATTATGGAAATGTAATTAATTAAATTCTAATACGCGAATTCAATTACCGATTGCGCTCGCATCCTGGCATTGTTACATCACTAAATTGCAGTAAACAAAGAAATTCCGGTTTTAAAGTTTACGCATTTCTGTTTACATTATAAAACATGAACCAATGTATTATTTATTGCGTTCGAAAGTATTTAAATAAAACATTTATGATAAAGTACTTAGTTGTAATTAAAGATACTATCGGGTAGTATCGGAGAGTGTAAACGCGCGGTGTTAGCATGTTGCGCGCGCGCAGGTGCGCAGGAGTGTCCTCGCCTGCGGCGCTGCTGCGTCGGCGCCGGCGTGAGCACTTTATTGAAAATGTCGATTTATCTGACGCCACCTTTCAAGCCACTGGTTCTTATATTTGTCTTATTATCGTGAGGTTCATGTAAACACAATCTAATTAACAAAACATATGACAAAAAAAAAACATTAGAATAGCCATTTTTTGGCATTAGACTAGAACGTATCAAAAAGCTTAAAAAGGAGTCGGACATGACAAGAATATGTGATTTTTTTTTCGTGCAACAGAATAGAACTACCAGAACTAACAGAATACTAATCAATAAATCAGTAGAAACAGATCATTGGATCAACGAGAATCTGTTTGTGATAGCTAAATAATTTCAATTTGCTTAAAGACAACACAAAACAGACAAGGCCTTATTGAAATAAATTCATTTTCACCAGTAACAGATCAGTTTAAAGATATAGTAAATAACACTGATCTCAATACCCAAAACGTCATAATCCTCACAGCACACACCCAGCATGCTCACAAGTGGGTCAGGACGGCACTTCTCACGCCGCGCTCATTGATATTCGCCGGGCAATTGGCGGCGCCTTTCTCAATTCCCACTCCGCGCCGCGGTAATTACCAGCCACGGTTCCGAGCCGACATCCGTTTGACAATTCAAATGGAATCTTCTCGACAATGATTTCAGTTATTAGCCGGGATGACTAATTAACTAAGATTATGCTCGTCTCATTTGAGGCCAAGGTTACAACTGGAAATAGAACGATATAAATTATAATTGAACGGCTTAAGAGATATATTGTTGCGGCTATTTAACTAGGAACCCTGATGAATATAACCTTAGTGTGAAACTGGTACTCGTATCGATAGTTTTGCAACGACTATCAAAACAATGAGAAATATAATTTTTCGGTTAATCTCAATAGAGAAACCTCTTAAAATTACCTATACTGGAAGATTAGGATGAACAGTCTTAACATTTTATTATAAAACAGCTACACATTACAAGTATTTCTAAAGTATACATGATGAACCTAATTTCTTTTTACACTCATGTAACAAAAGTAAAAAGTGTATGTCACTGGAACACCTGGTTGAAATAAAATTCGTAGTTAAATATGCCAACGAGCACATTTTAAATATCATATGATGTAAACTCGATCAGAAACGTTATTTCATACGCTACTTACATTTACTATCTTTCAACGTAGACGAAACGTTAGGAAACTTCACTCCAAAAACTACAAACACGAAAGACATGAACGACACGATTATAAAACATCGACATTTAAGGAAACTTAAATAGACAAGGCTAGTGAAAATCAATTAAATCGAGAACAAGAGCAATTTAGTAGTTACACAAACAGAAAGCGGTCCTCGGGTCACATTGTATGCAAATGTCGCGACAAGCGCGCCATTAACGCCTCTCAGCCCTTATACGTCACGGCGGATAGCATCGACGCGACAATTTAACACTGCATACATTAGCTGCTATTGTGGACGCGATCATATCACATCTGTGTCCGATAGCCTGCTGGACCCACACCGGGCGATCCGCGCGCCGACCAAATAATCGCAGGAGAGCTCGACTTAGATTGTCCAGTATGGTCCAGATGAACAACTTCTGACGCACCAATTACTGATTTTGACAGCATAGGTACATTCAAATTAGTTCTGTTTCAAAATTGTAACCTCTATTTGAGTATTTTAGTCTTTGTACGATTCCACAATAGAATAAATTAATGTTAATTTTATTAGTATTCTATACGTATAATCGATACCACAAGTATCGTTAAAATATCGCAGTCCCAAGTCTCCACTTATAAAATTACAATTGGCGGACATGTCGGAGTGAGCAGATAAGCTAATTTAAGCCGCTGCTGTATTAAAATTACTGATCGTCTATAGAATATTTAAAATTGATAAAAGCGTTTATTCGCAGCGTATGAAAGCTGTAGCGGTCGCTGCGCACGCGCACGCTCCGTGCCAATTACAGCAGCGACCATCAGATATCGCTAACAAGACGATGCGTATCTGTCGCCTGCGCCCGCGCACCACCGGCTCCGTCCTCAGCGCAACGTACATTCAAATTCCGATAGCGAACATTGTACACCCCCGCGACATAAATACACAGGGTTGCGACCCAATGTAAGCTCTAATCCCTCGTCGTAAAGTCTACATTGCAGCCGCCGGCGCGCTGCAGTCACTTTGCATGATGAACGCGGTGGCGTGAATTACGCGGCCGCAGGTCGTTATTGTTTAACCGAGATTAAGCTTCGCCCCGGGCGCGGCAAAGTGGCCCGTATTCCGCGGCGGCTGCGGCGATCGCCGGCGCACGGCGCGCTGCGGAATAAGGAGAGCATTGTGGCGAAGGTGGAATATTTCACGCAGATGGCGCGATAGAAGGGCGATTGTGCGCGTGCGTCGCGATAGCGCACTATCACCTGACAGAGAGCAGGAAGGACAAACGGACGCTATGAATCAACGCGGCGACAATGCGCCTCGCACTCGACAATAACTAGTTCCGCTTGCCACCACGCGACGGCCTCGCCAACAAAGGGACGAAGGGCCGATTGTGTTCGATGTCCTAACATTTGTTTAGAAGATGAATAGACTCGCCGAGGCCGGGCGAGGCCGGCCGGAGCGGCGTCTTTGAATAATTCGCGGATGATTCCGCTAGATTTATGGCCTCTAACCATAGAGCGGCGCGCCCCGACGAGCGACAATTAAATAATTTGCGTACGGAGCCGGCGCTCCGGTTCTTAATCACGTGATTTGTGGGTTTTTCCTCCTTCTCTATCATGCGAGACCTCTTTCGGTTGAATAATTATGCTTTCGTAAAATATGAGCAGAAACCCAGTGATTTCGAAAATGATTTTAATAATTTTTTGCTTCGGATGCAACAGCAGGTAACGCATAATTTTTTTAAAGATTAAAAAAAGGTTCCCCGTGCAACGTTTAAATTTTGCATAACCAAAAATGATAGCATTTTAAATGTTTAAAACGATTACTGTTCATTGTTTCGGGACTTTGAAAGTCACTTCAATTTCGTTAATACGATTATGTCAATTCTGGTAAGTTGGTACCCTGTAATTTGTCGGCGCTCGCGGCGCACAACAAATAAACAATTAACGGTTCCCATGGGCGCGGCGCTGGTGCCCGGCCGGAGTGTAAAGTGGCGTAAAGCGAGCAATTGTATAATTGGCGATCAATTGTCGCGGTGCGTCGTGAGAACCTGCCGCGACACTCGGACGCTGCAGCCGCTTCTTAATCTAATCCAACTGCAATTTAAAATACTACATTACCAATAAATTACCAGCATATGTGGACACGTTATTGGATATGACAACATACTAATGACAGATGTCTACTAGGAATTCTTGGACATTTAGCGATGTATTTGAACGATCGATCACCAATCCTGATTTTTAAAAGCTTTATCAACAATCAGAGTAAATTAAAGGTAATTCAGCAATTTTCACCGAATATTTCAAAAATATTTCACTCACAAGTGAACAAGTATAAAACACGTTTAACGTGATTAGATTGAATTGGTCGATAACAAAAAATATATATTTCGGAGTCATGAATGTATGGCGGAATCAATTTAAAAATCTTCGCCTTTTATATCGGGTGACGGGGCTGGTTCCCACCGAACCTAACAGTCAGCTAATGTGTGGAGCGCCTCGTTATGCTCCAAGCCGAGCTGCGCGGGCTCCGCACGACATGCGCCCGCGCATTCCGACGATACTAATTCGTCGTAAATGGTGTCAACGCTCATTGACCGGTCGGTCTGTCGACTGCGGCTCGATTGGCAAAAACTAATACATTAATGGGCTTATATTTGGTTAAAATATTATGCTATTATAATCCTATCAGCTCACTTATGGGTTGAGTGATTACAAACAAATTAAAGGAATCACGACGAGATGATATCTCACATGTAAGAACACCGTTGACATTTCGTCGGTCCGCGTGCTCGATCGACCGGCTCGATAACCGAATCGGCAATGTTCTATTAGGCGGATGCGCTCGTGCGTATTTAAATATTAATTAGGCGCAGCGGCTCCGCGCGCGGTGTGACGGCGGGTCGCTGACCGGGCGCACGATATTATTTAAAGCGCTCGATCTAGGTTCCTTATTATGGCACGAGGCGGTTCGGGCCATCGATAATGCGCGTCTCCGCACCGCAGCGACGCCGCCCGCGCCGCGGTAATGCCGCGCTTATCGCAGATGAGTTACGATTAGTAAATTGGCGAGCTGAGAAGGGCGCGAGCGGCTTTCTAATAAATTTAACCGGCTCCGTGCGGAATTACCGCGCATCTCGACTTTACGTGACGCTATTCTGGAAACGCGGAAGGCGATTCGATTTCATATTTTGTTAAAAAATGATAGAACTAGGTACAAATTTTCACAAGCAACCTACGTATCCTTATTCGCTCGGTTTCAATGAAAAAGCTAACCGATCGGTTCACACAACGATTATGCCTATAAAAGGAGTGTATGAATCGAGTCTTGTGACAAATAATATATTTTTTAATAATTTTAATCATACGTTAAATGAATTCCAGCGGACCGATATGGAAAAGGTATCCATTTAAATAGAGTATTATGAGAATGTTTCGTGAGGCGGGCGGCCGCACAGGTGCTCGGAATAGGGTCGCGCGCGGCCGCGATGCTATCATCAGAACAAAGTAAAATTATGTTCCGATAAGATGGAGGCAAACACATCCACTGATTGATGCTCGGCGCTCGATGCACTTAATCTAAGAGCGAAGTACGGAGCGAGTTAACAATTTCATTACACCGACGCAGTAAACTTCGGTAGATAAATGATATAATCGATAGAGATATGTCTCGCCGTGGCTTTATTGCTTCGCTAACAACAGAATGTGTACATTCTAACTCGATTGTTATAGAAAGTTATAATTACCTCGAGACTTTAAAAGTTTTTAAGTTATGTAGAGAAAGATACATTAGAAAATAAAAAAAATATATATTAAATTTAAAACCTTTGATTTCATTTTCTTTACCAGCGCCATGACTTCAGTAATGAGATTCTTATGAGTATTTAAAGTTATAGGAAAAATTACGAGGTCATGCTGTGTTAGTTAACACAAATACATATTATATGATGCAATTCAATACGTTTGAGTTCATCACTCACAAGTCTCAACCATAACAAAATCTATCCTCAATCAACAATCAAAAATCAAAGTTTTGGGTCAATCTCAAATAGACATTCTGGATCCAGTACTGTATTACTAGTTTTAAAAAGAATAACATTAATTAAAACGTATCTTATAGTAATTATTCTCCAATTAGTCGTGTAATTTAATTATGTCGTATAGGAAACCATTATTTAACATCCTATAAGAATTAATTGAAGAACACAATAGGAAATTCCTGTTCTTCTCAATTCGATATCATTCTTACAATTAGTGCACAAAAATGCCAATAAAAAATGATGTCTTTTTAATAACTTGTAAACATAATGAGGTTTTAAAAACTGAACATGCGAGTATAAAGTTTATAAAAAAATACCATGAGTACCTAACAATAAAAACTTAATGAATTGATATTTGGATATCAACACCACGAAGTATGTAGAGACGAAAGTTATTTACTGATAAGATGAGATCGTACCTGCAAAATTTTTATATGAAAGCAGGTAAAACGTTTATACGTTGGTGCTAAGCAATTTATCTATCAATAATTCAACTCCTAAATAGTTAACTCCTGTTGAGCACGTTGTGGACTGCAACTTACATTACGCTTTACTTAAGTTACACTGGCCTATTGTCAACTGCTCGTGACCAATTAAAAAGTCTCGATTTTCTTGATGCAGGGCTGTTAATCGTTGAGGAGTTCCCCTGGTACTCCATCCATTGACTAACAATTGCTTAGCGACTATCTTAAAGAAATCGAACCAAAACCGTAAAATACTTACTTATTAATAAGTTCTGATGACCATTTGTGGTCTTTATCATCAGTTCCACTTTATCAAATGTCACTTTTCGTGAGCAAATGACCAGTGTTCTTAGAAAAGAACCGAAATCACTATAAGCGTGTCTATAAAATTTGAGGAGCTCTTTCGATTTCTCAAGGACCCCATCATCAGATCCTGACTCTTGATAATGGAACCACTTGGGAAACATACCCTTTCAAAAAAAAATTGTCAAAATCGGCCCAGCCGTCTTCGAGTAATTCGGTAACATACATAAAAACATATATCTATTAAGTTAATGTTCATTTCAAGACTTTTCCATGTGATTTTTTTGTTTGTATGTTACGCGATATACCTACAATCTACACACATCCATTTGATTTCTGTCGTGTATTCAATCCCGTGTAAATTTTACCAAATTCTAATGGAAAACATCTGAGAAGCAATATATGTATACTCTAAAATGGTCAACAGCGTATCGCATACAGTTAGGATGACGGTATTGAAGATCACACGTTTCAACTTTACCAAACCATATATTTAACTACCTGGTCAAATCGAAGTATGTATATTAAATCATAATTCTCTCACTAAAACAAAAAGAAGATAAAAAAATCACATATAAAACAGGAGCAATTGGAATTTAGATACATTCCCACGCATAATGATAAAGCAGAACCGAGTCTATCATAATCCTGAATGGAACAATCTCGAACGCGTCGCGAAATTGATTTGTAAACGCAGGATGCCTTCAATCACCAGCTCCTGATGGGCAGCACGCGGTCACACGTCGCATGTAAATTATTCAAATGACCATAAACAATTGTCGGCGCAAATGGCTTTATAATGACCTGCAACTGCGCGAGCCTATCGCAGGCAGGGCTGCTTGCGAGTTTGTAAAATATTGCCCATATATTTCGTTAATTTCTGAGATTTGTAAATTAGGAAAACTAAGAAAAAATTATGGATCTGCCCTAATCTGGTGTTTCCCCACTGGTAGAGAATGTATGAATACTTGCTTTTGTATTGGAAATCTGCAGCTTAAATATTGAATAGATTAGTATCATTTATGATAGATGTAACTAATAAGAATAAGATTTAGATTACGACAGATACTGATTATGTTGACTGACTTATAAGATTTACAATTTGGCTATATTTTTTTCTAGTACCTACATTGTATCGAGCGATTTTTTCTTCAATATTACTTTTGTTGACTATCAAAAATGCATACTTCGATAGAAATCTAATAGACGTACATCTAACCCCACCATAAACACCAGCATTCTAGTAAGAGTCAGCCCTAACCCAGCGGGTAGTCATTAGCGATTTCACAGGCGAGCGTGCGCCCGCGCCGTGACATTTCAATCAGCCACCGACTCGCCTTCACCCACCACACGCTATACACCACGCACGGAGTTGTTCAGCCCTCAGCCCTGCAGTATCAATATTTATTCTACTGTGATAAGGCAAATTAAATAGTTAAAAATTTAAAAAGATAAATAAATCAGCCTGAGGTCCTGATGATGTCTAATTTTGTCTACTCGTATCCTATGATAGTTTAGGAGCACATGTTAGGTATCTAATATGTGCTCCTAAACGAAAATCTATCAAGGATACAGAATTGACAAATAATTTTAAACGGATAAATTTCAAACATAAGTCTCTGTCGGTTAAGTTGCCTTCTAAACAGTTGGATCCAGAAGTATAACTTCTGTACAGGAGTTCCATACAAATGCAGGTACACACATAAAATAAAAAGAGATTACTGACAATGTAAACAATATCTAACAAGAAAAAACACATACTGGCCAGGATAATTTAAAACAAAATATTTGCAATATTTATTCGGTACATGGTTACCTCATAGCCAACCTCTATTTTATTGGAGCTAGTAAATTTGTCCACAAAGACAATTAAATCCTCTTCCGGCATATTAACAAAAAATAATGTATGCACAATTTTATTACATATACTTACTGTAGCAGGAAGAGACTACAAAGTACCAGGAACAGAAACAATCATGACTTCACATACTAAGTTCAACAAAGTTATGTGAACGGCTGACACGTTATTTTTTCCCCGGTCGCGGAGCAATCTGCATGAAATTACGTAATTACGAGCAAAAACCTGATGATGCCGCTCTCATGACGCTTGCGATGAATATATTTTACGCGCTTCATCGTGTGTGATATCGTGGAAAAGGTCTTATAATATACATTTCATTTTTTATTCTAAAACTTTGCTTCAGAAGTTACTTGTCCTTAAATTACTTTGAGATACGATCCCATAGGAGATCGTAGGTTCTTTTCTTATTCCAATCCGATAATTCTGAAACCTACTAGCAGGAAGAAATAACATATACCTAGAATATCAGGTAGATTAACCCATTAAACTTTAAACATTAAAATTACTTAACTACTCGTATTATCATTATTTTAATGAACCATATAGATTCATAGCGCTTCAGAGATTTGCCAAGATTTGTTATTAATGTTACAAGTATGAATTTTATTGGACTGACACTTGCATTCTATTATTTCAGCTGATGGATAACCTGATGGATAGAATAAGTAAAGTGAAGGTAGTTAAAAAATAAAAAGCTATGAGGTTTTTCTAATGCTGCTCGTTAAATTCATTTCATGAATTATAATATCTCTAAGAAGATGTGTAATTTATAGATCATGAAGTTTTGGATCATTTAGGAATATTTTTTGTATATTGTCATTAATAGAAGAGAAGAGACAGTCCAGCTATGGGATTTTGATGAGCTTTAAAGAGGATAATAAATCAAGGGCAATAAAAAGGCAAGGTTTAAGATGGGGAGAGTCGCTATAATCGTGTGGACGGCGCGAGCGCATCGCACACGTCGCTTGACGAATGCGCCGCGCGGAACTAATGTCGCGCAGCTCAGCGGCGCACGCGCATCTCGCTGCCTTCACACTTTATTACCTTAGGGCCCGGGCAGACTTGCTGCTTATAGGATTGACAATGATGGTGATAATACTTATCTCGACCTTACTAAACATTTTGATACAAAAAGGCTTATTATTGAAGTAGGAATGGGTTTGCCAAATTGTGATTCTACATGTCTGGGATTTATCTTAGTATTGATAGTAATGTTCAAACTCTACATGAGACTTTCGAAAGGCAGCTATTCACTGATGCTATTCGCTATTCGCTGATGCTTAAAACCTAGTCTGCTTTCACCCTTAAGGTTTTATTTAATTTTTACAGTCCATGTCGACTCGGCGTGAGAGCCCGTGCAAAAACGTTCCGCGGGAAATATAATAAAAGACACATTATCTTATTAGATTAGATTGTATGGAGAATTTATTTTTTCATCGAGTTAAATGGATTTCAATACGGGCGGTCCCATCATGGGCAAATTAAATAAATGTCTGTCTCTAACGTAATTCCCTTATATTACTAGGGTTTTTTATTTACCTAGTCATAGTTTTATTCTTCATTATATTTTTTTCAATAAACTTCCATGTATGATACAAATCATCGATTAATTGGCTATAAATAAATAAAAAACGATGTCTGTCGTGGAGGTGCGGGCGGACAGGCGGGGGGAGGGGGGAGTGCACCGGGTGGCGGTCAATTAGGAAGCGTTTAGGATATTTATCCTGTTAACAACGGACAGGGAAGGGTTGTTACATGTTTTATTATTTCTTAATATTGCATATTCATATAATAATTTCGATGGTTTTTGTAAAAAATCAGATTTGGAAGTTCACAGCAGATACCAACGATTGAATTAAAAAAAAAACATTTAAAATAAAAACAAATACGAATATAGTTCGTAAAAACATGGCATGAGTGTGAGCATATTATGTAACGTTAAAAGATTCAACAACTATAAGAAGTATTTCATTAATACAATCAAATGTAACAAGAAATACAATCATATTAAAAAAACTTGTAGGTTACCAAATAAAATCTAATTCAAATCTTAACAGGCTATTATTTTATAACTCAGTAAAGTAAAACCCTAATAACGAAATAAAATACGTCGTCAGCCCTGATACCCGCATGTCCACTCAATAGGTACGCAGTTTAATTTCTGTCAACGGTAAATCGACGCACGCGACTGCCACTAACCTTAACACTTAAACAAACAAAAATCAACCTTATACCCTACACAGTAGCGTTGAGAACAACCGCATTTCCTTCGAGTACCCCTTTGAGTGTGAAATGTGAGGATAAGGGAGGGTTATTATGTGAGGGTCAGACAATATGTTTATGAGACGTGTTTACGTCTGCGAGGCGATTCCCGGATAACGTGATGGATGACAGCCCTTTAGGTTTTTTATCACTTCCACGATAATGGAATGTGCGGACGGAAGGTAGCGATTTTTATGCTGAAGTAAGATAAGGATAAGGAGTATATTTGCATTGGTTTTAGCTTTACTAATGTATACAATTATTCTATTCTTGTTAGGTTTTTACGAAACAACTTTATTATTTAATATAATTTCAGTTGATTCAGCTACTTGAATCAACTAAGAGGACATCAAGATTAAAGGCCTCTTAAGGCGTTAAGACGTATAAAAATATTGGTGTAGTGATTATATATTCTAATTTTATTTGAGGAAATCGAAAAACTTCATCAATAAACAGATTTAGATTTAATAACTTTAGAGGACACTGGAAAACTGTCCTCGTCCAAAAATAAATTCAATCAGTATCACTATTAAACTTAAGTACATGGATCACGATGTCCAATTTCGTATAATGAATACAACTGGCCAGCGTCCCCGGGGAGCAAAGTGCCCTGCATCATAAATACCGGCCGCAATTAATGGTGAACCAATTAAATAAAATTATCGAGTCCTACGAGAAGGGACCTCGTAGTAAATTTTTTAAATGTCCAATTTGCGTCAGTTTAGTAGATTTATGCTCGCATTGTATCGAGTGATTTTGTAAGTCTTTGGTGCTTGTGTTACCGTTTGTACCGTGAGTGATCTCTGTGTAAACTGGATGTGCTCCAAAACTTATGATACTTACCTAGTGTAAAATTTGTTTATATTTTATGTACTAACTAATCAGCATTTTTTAAATCATATTTTTCGCAAGGTTCAATTTTACAGGATTTGTGAGAAAGAAATCTTCCTCTGGTCACATGTCTTGAAATTTAGGCAGACCGTTCCATATAAACATGTATGCACATAATTATAGTAAAAGCATTAGTTCTTAGCTATTCGAGTTCATACATGAGATTTATTTTTAATGGCAGCTAAAATCACACTAATAGTTAAGACAGCAGCTAAAAGTTTTAATGAATATCTGCAAAATAAGAATTTGCAACACCCCCAATGCAAGCAAAACCTTTAAAAATCGTGTAAACACATTACTTCTCAGTAACCACATATTGTAAGTTAGTAATCTTCTGAGAAATACCGGACAATACATCGAAATGATATCATATGAGCAGAGGCTCCTGGATACTGGCACAGAAAGTACGTACGATAAGAACTATTTCTTTTTATTAAGAATACTATAAAGCTTCATGTAAACCTTAACGTGCTTATTAACTATACCTACTGTTTGACTTGCACTCAATGACATGACCTTTAAGGTGATCCAAGTTAGTTATTTCACGGGTTTTCCTCAGATATTTAAGGGTTTATATGCTTTAGACGGCTTAGATGTTCGGTATTCTATTTCAATTTTTTTTTCTTCTCGTAGAATAATACGTTTTTGTGTTACAGATTTTGTTATTTTGATGTTGTTCGTCTTAATAAGAGTCAAAATTAATTTGAGTGCTTTTATCTTGAGGTAAGATTATGATGTAAACAACCGGCGATCTCATTGAGAAATTTTAAGAATTCCACATGAATATTGTAGGCAGTGTGGTAGATTATGTTTAAATGCTCCTTAACAAGTTGCAAACGTTTGTTGTCCAACAATGGGATTTATACAGGCGGTTCTTTTACCTTCCAGTCTTTGTATCGTTACATACTTCCTTGCTATAGTACCTAAGTATATGTTTTTCATTAGAGATATGTTTATGACGATACAAAGTGCACATATTCATGAAGGACTGTGCAATGAGTGCGTATCCAGTGTGGGAGATGAGTAGAACAATGGCTCGGGTTGTCGTCGAGGCTCGTTAGCGAGTAGCGCACGCGAGGCGGCGGCGAGGCGGAGGCGAGGCGGCGAGGCGCGGGGCGTGGCCGCGCACCGATTGGCCGCCGCATGCAAATGCGTCGCGCCGCCTGCGCGCGCGCAATCACCGCACTACCATCGCGACCATTGTTCGCGGCAAAAACTCGCCGAGTCTCGTTTGTCGGGAACACGATCCCGCAAAAAACGGTATGCGCATAACAAGAAATCGCAAAAACGGACGACGGCCGCTTTTTACCAGCGATTTATGTCCCTCCCGCCGCACGCGCCTCGCTCCCGGCTTATCCCGCGCTGTCCTCGCTCTTGTAATTTTTTCCACGCCGCAAAAACTCGACGCGCGGCTACTGAACCCGATGACATCTACGCCGCTCCTTAGACGAAATGAATAAATGTAACGTCGCGGTCGCGGACGCTAAACAGGAATTATTAGTCACGCTCCAGGACGAACTCTGCCATTATCAAAACTCATACCTAATTCTAAATTTATCATAGCGAGTTCTAGTCCTAATGAGATTGATATTCGTGACGATAATGAGTCGCACCTTCGCCAACCATCGGGTGTGTTGCCGGAGCCATTGTAATCCTAATTATTACTAAATAATTTCGTGTAAAACGCTCGTAAATCTCTTTCGTCGCTTCGTCGGTAATTCATGTTAGAAATGCCAATTAGCGAATATTTAATCGTAGTAGAGTTGCGATCGTAAAGAAGCGCTGAGCTGAATTAGCATTGATTAGCAGCGTATTAATTGTGCGGGCGGTGGGGGTCGAGGGGCGCGGGGGGGGGTCGAGGCGGTGCGCGGGCGCAGGCGCCGAGTCAATTGCCAACGAGGCCATTACTTTTGAATCGCATTTACATTGAATGCACTGGCACCGGCGATCCGAATGTCGGGACGACTCTCAATTAAAATACGACGATAAATTAGCAGATATAAACACTGTTCGCTGCCTATGCGATCGCTGCGATCTTTATAATAAATATTGATGGAGTACCCACAACAAATTGGCAACCAAGCGGCGAGCGGTCAGTACAGCTGAATGGTTATTAGCAAACGTTTTTTCGTCGTCGACTTAATTAGATAATCGCGATCATTAATTCGTTAAGTAACAACGTGTCACAAAGAAGCCCGCAATGGAAGCTATCGGGCATACCGTCCCCCTCAGGAGTCGTGAGCGTATGACAATAAAGCCTCGGAATATTTTCGTAGCCGATCTTCCCACGGCTGCCGGCGAGTACACGCGCTTCCTCACAAGATGAAGACTGAATACTTGATTAGTTTTTACACAAAATAAAATATTTTAAATATATAATTGACGAGTCATCCACGGCGAAACGTAAAAACACTGCAGGGGGACATTTTTCCATTTAAATGTGTTGAAGGAATTTCGCTCGAACAGATTGGTCCTGTACCAACGTGACGCGTCTCGAGCTGCCGGTTCACATCTGGCTATGTTAATTTTAATTGCTTTTATATTTAAATGTAGAACTCGATGTTAACACATTTACGGAAAAACTTCTCTTCTTGAGAAAAATCAGAGACATTTGTACGTATTGAGACATACGTGTTTTCATTCTACGGTGGAATTCAGGCTACTTCTCGGTAACAATAAAATTAGTCTGTAAATAAAAAAATATTTGCATTGAGTTAGAAGTTGTTAACATACGAATCAACGCAAAAATTATTTTTATAGCTTATGAATAAATAAGCTTGATAATAATGCTTTGAATATTGTCTTCGTGTTTGAATTACACGTAACTATCAAAAAGGTAAATGAAAAGTTAAAAAGTGGATTTTCCACCTGTGATCATCCTCAAATATGTAAACTTACTTGCAGCTTGCTTGAAACTGTGCCCTTACCTTTATTCAAAATCAAGCGCTGCTAGCCAGGGTTTGAACCCGCGGCCTTTGATATAGATTCACGTGTTCGCACCACTAGGCCATCTCGGCTCATCAAAACATTGCTTAAGTTGTGTCATTCCATGTTCTTTGTCTGCACCCTTCAGTTATTATTTCATATTGAAAACTAGCAAAATATATAATATTCTAACAATCACATGTGGCATTCTAATAAAACATTATGTCTCAATTGTTTTCAACAGTTCAGTAGTCTTGTATGACTGACTGACTGCACAACCTAAACCGCTGATCGTAGAGGTCTGAAACTTGAAGGATGTTTTCTTTGTATGACGGAGGCATCCAATAATATTTTTAAAATATTAGATTTCATTTTTTGCACTACAAAGATTCACTAAATCAATTTTTTTTATACAATTTTAAAAATATTTTACACTGCTATTTCGAAATATGTCACATACAATATGTCTTCGAATGTCAAATTATCGCTGTTAGTCCAGTCATTTAAGCTTAAATTAGGTAA
>DVXP01000549.1:0-19554 GCA_018235645.1 Junonia grisea | reverse complement strand
GATTTAAGCGTTCATAGGGACATACAACATGACACATGACAGAAAAAGCGACTTTGTTTTATACTATGTAGTGATTAGCTACTATTGGAATAGCAAAAAAGTTACCTAGATATGTCTAATTAAAACCTAGTTAAATATACATAAGTATAATAAATGTGACGGTAAAATTCGGTAGTCAACATCAAACAAACCAAATTACTCTGAAAGCGTAACAAAAAGATTCGTTAATGAGACGGAATCTGTCGTTTTAATTAAATTCATGAATAAGACTAATATAACAATTGATTTTATTTTATATTCATTTATACGGCTTTATTCGTTGTAATGATTTCCCGACGATTGGCTTTGTGGCGAGGAAACATTGAAAAATTACAATTTAGATTGAAACGAGAAATAAAGTACTACCTAAGGAAGTCTGATGAATATTTAATGTACCTATAGAAGCAAGCGGAAGTGGCAATGTGCTGGCCACGTTAGTCCCAGAACCGATGGCCGTTGGAGCAGCGAGTTCTGAAGTGGAGACCGCGTCTTGGCAAACGTGGTGTAGGACTCCTCCGGCCCACTTGACAGACGTCATACGCAAGGTAGGTATAAAAGTTAACGAATTTTGTTTGTATTTGTAATAGCATAGTACCAAAAAACAATAATTCCAAACCGTTTATGCACTAATGTGTCGCAATGTATGGTTCTTGTTTCATCACAAAGATAAATTTTAGTTTTCCCCATATCAATCTAAATCCAGTATCGGGGGCAAGGCAGTACCCGCGCCAAGTTGAGGAAAAAATGACTTGGCCGTGTTATTCTCGAAGCATCAATTTTACAGTTACTCCGAAAACAATTAGTACATGGTCGAATCAAATCTATCTTAGTGTTAAATATTCGACAGCGGGGAGTAATGAATCCAGCGTCGAAACAAAGCCAACACGTAAACGTGTAGCTAAGGTGATTACGAGCGAGCCAAACAAATCGATTATAGACGAGGATTACGGTACACGGAGAATGTTTAATTAACACAGTTTGATATGGCTTTTATACGATATGCGATTTTATTAGATTAGTTCTAGTACTCACATTTTCAATCGATTTTGCAAAAGGAAGATGTGTTCTGAATTTCAGTGGAGATTTAAATTTATTATTTTTTTTATATTACTCGTACATATCAGAATAATAGTTTAGAATTAGTATTAAAACGTTCAATGGTTGTACTTGATGGTGTGTTTATCGTGTTATGTCTACCGATTGTATTTTAATTGTAGTATTACTAAATATGTATTACCATATCAATGTACATGAACTTACACAAGTTTTACAGACCGAAAACCGTTTAAATGGCGGTTTACTTTGAGTTTTAGGCTGAAAACGGTTGATTGATTGACATGACCTGAATCCTTCCATATGTCGCCATCGCCAACCAATATTTCATTGAATCATTGTGGACATATAGGTATATATATATATATATGTTCTATTACCGTATATTATGTACCTACGTGTGAATCACGTGTTATATTAAAAAAATGTTTTAAATACTTACCTTAAACCTACAAGTTCCTTAGGCCATTATTTTATAACCTAATGTCACTTACAACAATAACAGCAAATTAGTGTACTTTGTTTACAATAAATTATAAAATTTTACATTCTTAAAACCGGTACAGATCACATCGCGTGAATACAACTTATAAATAAAAAATAAAATCGTTATAAAGTAATTTAAATAAAATAAACGTGAAATTCGTTTAATAAACGAATTAAAACTTATGAAAGCGAAGTTTATGGAGATATACGAATAATTCTTAATAATCTGCGCTTCAAGCCGAATCAGGGAACACCGTCACGGTAAATTTGGTGATCATTCTTCATTCGCGTCACGCGGCTTCCAGTCGACGTAATGATATTCAGCCCCTAACAATTCATTCGTTAATATCTTTAATTACTTTTTTAATTTTTTGTCGCGTTGAATACGCTGTAATTGTAATTTTATTGTGTTAAATGTGTTATTTGTGATGTTTATATGTGACGGATAAAATTTATTAACATTTTTTTTATGTACTGTCAAACTTTTATTGAGGTTGCGTTCTCGGCCCCGCCGATCAATATTAATTAAGATTTCCCCATCCCACGAAATAACATGTGTCACAACCCGAATTTTATTAATGTATCGAGACTCTTAAAGAATTTTAAGAAACTTTATTATTAAAAATACGATCATATGTTTTATTTTAAAATTAAACCAAATTTAAAATTAAATTTAATTTAATTTTAAATTTGATGCACGTTATACGTATACTTTTGTCATTAATAGTGTCTCGGGGAAGCGTAAAACCAATAATGAATCTATCAAATTAAACGTAGGCAATGTTAAAGTTACATTGGAATTAGAAGTAGCAAATATATTTATAATTTTTTTTACTAAAACACCGTCTGAAATAACAGCACATTTAAAATCGTCTTCATCCGAAGATATTACACTATTAAAAGCAAAAGTTTCCCCATGTAATGTATAGATACTTTAAGTTCGAACATATTACTTCTATGGATATTATTAAAACGTTTAAATTATTAAATATTAAAAAGATTAATGACTTATGGGGCATATCAGTAAAATTAATAACGAATATAATAGATGCCATCTCTCCTTACTTAGCTTTTATTTGTAATACATGTGTAGACTCGGGGTCGTTTCCTGACTAGACGAAATATAGCAAATTAATACCATTTTTAAATCAGGAAACAAATCTGACCCTAGCAAACTACAGGCCAATTACTGTTCTCCCGTCTTTAAATAAAATTTTTGAAGAAAATAATTTTGTGTCAATTACTGGTACATTTCAATATTAACAAGATTTTTCACTCTGAGCAATACGGTTTCACTAAAGGTCATTCTACATCTGATGCGGGAGTGGCCCTTATTAAAAGCATCTACGATGCTTGGGAAAATGCGCAGAATGCTATCGGAATTTTCTATGACTTATCTTAAACATTTGATTGTGTTGTTCATGATACGCTTTTACATAAACTTAATTATTATGGAATAAAAGGCATAGATCATGCCCTTATTGCTTCATATTTAACTAATAGAATACAACAATTTACTGTAAATGGAACAAAATCTTCTGGATCCGTTCTGCAAATTGGTGATCCACAAGGATCAATTCTGGGCCCATTTTTATTTCTGATTTATATTAATGACTTCCCTTTTTACGTAAAAGGTATATGTGATATTGTGTTGTTTGCTGACGACACTAAGCAACTCATTATCCTTGGTACAGAATTGGTTAAACTCGAATATCTTAGTTCTATACGCCAAAAAGGTGAAATGTATTGAATTTTCATTACCGAATGTAAGTAAACATAGCTACAATATCTCTCTTAATAACGAAGTTCTTAACGTTATAGGTAGTACAGTGTTTCTCGGTATAACTTTAGATTCCAAACTCCAGTGGAAAACTCATTTGTCATCTCTTGCAGGGAGACTCAGCTCCGCCGCTTACACAGTTCGTAAAATTAGACAATTAACCGACATTGATACCGCATGATTAGTATATTTTAGTTATTTGCATAGTGTTATGTCATACGGTATACTGCTTTGGGGTAATGTCACAGACATAGAAACTATTCTTCAAAAAAGAGCAATAACGTCAATTTATAACCTAGGAGCTCGAGACTCTCTCGAGAATTATTCAAGGAGATAGATATTCACACGGTAGTGTTACAGTAAGCGTCAATATTATGTATATTTGTCAAAATAGTAATCATTTTGCTAAACATGTTGATAAACATAGTATAAATACAAGAAACAAAAATAAACTTGTAACACCAAGTTTTAGACTCCACAAAGTGAACATGTCTTTCCTGGGGCTTTGTATTCGTATCTATAATAAGATCCCGCAAAATATTTTACGCTTGCCACTCTATAAATTTAAAACATACGTTAAAAAACATTAATTAATAAAGCATATTACACAGAAAAATCCTATATGAACGATGTAAACGCGTGGACATAATGCTCGTTGTCTTTCTGGCAAGATATATAAAGCAAATTGTAATTAACAAACCTTTGTAAAAAAATTGGACTTGAAAAGAGTAACAATCAAGTTTCTTGCCGGTTCTTCTCGGCTATAATTTACCTTTCGAACCGGCGGTAGTTAAAAAAAACGTAAACTGACGATTCAAAAGAGCTCCCATAGCCTAATTGAATAAAAATTAAATATATTTTGACTTTTGACTTTTGAGTTTTATCATTTGACATAATCATTTGTTTGTTGCCATCTCTCATAGAAATACGTAATATTATATTCTAATATTTTGCTTTTGAATTTAACTATTAAAAACGTAATTTAATTATAGGCTAATATCATAAGATAATGTAATAAGAAAATATATAATTATATTTTCGTGTTTTATCGGGGTACTTAAAAACCAATAGATACGTGTTCTGAATCGACATCGAATCGAATCAAAAACGATCACATCGCTTACAAAAAAATTGTCTTATTCTATTTTAATACTAGCAACATTTCTAATTCCACCAATACCATGGACATTGAATGCATCAGTAATGTCGGAAATAATTAAATAACTATTTTAAATCATGTTTAATCGATGAACTTCAACAACTTTCTTTTAAATTGCAAAAAACATATGTTTTTCTAATATTAATTAACAATATTATAGAATGTATGTTCTTCTTTTGGGTATTCTTCGTATGGTTTCTGTTTTGATTTGGCTCGATTTTGGCATTGTCTTTTAATGTTAATTCTATAAATTTATAACGTATAAATATCTACAGATTTTGCAACTAAATCCCGATGTTTAGTATTTGTTTAATCAATACTATACAGCGTGTTCTAAAAATTGTGTATTCCCTAAAAGGCATGTGTATATAAGTAAGTTTCCTTAAAGGCGTAAGTATAAGCTTATTATTAAAAATAGAATAACTTTAAAAAATATCAAGCAGACGTCAGTTTCAGTGCATAGTCTAAATATGTTTTAAATCGACATTATTTGAAAAAATGTTTCAAACATCTGGCCCATAAATAAGCAGCTAACCTTAACCCTTTAATTCCGACTTAAAATTTACTTTAAATACTACTTTTAATAAATCTGCTAAAAAGCTTATATGATACATACTATTTACTTACCCGAATAATATGATACATATTATTTACTTCTATTTGTTTTTATGTTTTATTCTTGGTATTTCTTAATATTATGATACATATTATTTAGGAATTTTTTTGTTTTTTATTTCGTAAATAACTTCTTATTAACTAAGGATATTCTTTTAAATGGTTGCAATACGAGTAATTTGTCAGATTTTTTGTCAGTTTTGTCAGATTAAATATTACCTACAAATTTTTATGCGTAAAAAAAGACGCGTTATTAAACGATTAAGGCGTCGTAAAGTCCCGCCGGCGCTCGCGCCGCCATTTATCGTAGGTGCCGGGTACGCTACCGTGGCGCGACGCGTCTTTTATTAGTTTTTCGGACAGAGATTTGTAAGGTTAAAAATTATGTATATCAATAAATATTCTATCGATATATTTAGATTTATCGATATTTTTTACCCGAGCCTTAAGGGGGTTGACACAATTTTTCATACATACTGTATATTTGTTTAATCATTATATTATAATAATTATCACAGATTTTTACAACAACTGTACAATTTAGTTATTACATCAATACCTAATGAAATAAGATACAAAAAAGTCCTACCATATAAGAAGTTTAAATACAATTTAGAATTATAACGGTAGTATTTTCTTTTTTCTCACTTTGTATATGAAATTTCGTCGAAAGTGTAGAATATAATCTAGAGTTTATTTTTAGTAGTATAATCGTTATGATTGTATGTCATTATGTTTATTATTCCAGTGTATTTTTCTGAAAACTCACAAAAAACTTCTCTTTATTAAATGTTCAGGAATTGTCTATCCACATCAGATTTGCCAAAACCACAAAAATATAACTTATACATCCGAGCAACATGTCAAGGAGACTTTAAATAAGTGGCAAAATAAAATAATCAGGCACTTAATATTTCGGCGTAAAAAAGGACGTAGGGTAGCGTTCTGAATAAACAAGAAGGCGAATCACGTAAGACTATCCCTATCGCCTTTTTTTACCTGACTCCTGGGTTTGGGTTATGTGAGATTGCACTCACTAAAACTACCTGCGATGGCCGCCACAGCACGGACAACGGAGAGGCTACGAGATCGCTTTCGCAGCACGTCCGCGGCCTCTCTCGTGCGTTGCTCCGCTCGTGGCTTGCGAAGCCTTTCTCAGGAGGGCGAAGAATGGTCTCGCCCTCCCACACCCCTCGCTGGTGCGTACACCGGAAGTTCGGGGCCATACCGGACTGCGGTCCTCCTCTTTCCTTATCGCCTTACAGTAAATTATTGCTAGTATTTAAATTTTTCAAACGACTTTTAAAAATTACTTTGTTCTCAATTCCATTTTTTATGATGCTTGTTACCTTATAACCTTATTATTTGTAAACGTATTTTTATAATAGGATATTTCATAGACTAATACCGGTTTAATGTAGTTTATCAATCAGGATAAGTCTGCATACAAAAGAAATAAGTAGCTTACATTACATTTAATAAGGATTGTTTCTCTCTTCGATGAAAATAACAGCATATTTTGAATTTTGAAATCGTTTATTCCACTTAATCATAAAAATAAATACCTACTTAGTATTGAAAGGCAATAGCGACAGTTTTCCATGATAAGCCCCAAGCAATGAATCTCATTAGCCCCTCAGGTACTTTCTATTACATCCGCTAACTTCAGCGAGTCTCTTTGAAAAGATCCTAATTAGGACTTGTAATTATGTCTCGCCTTGTATGAGGTTGTATGAAGATGGATTAAGGTTTCGAGGGCACGGAAAAGGTAATTATGAAGCTTTTTCAAACCGAGTTACTAGTTAAAGTGCTTTAAATGGGATAGTTTTATTTTTATAGGTTTCTTTTTTATTATAAAATAGTCTTTATTTTTTTTTTCGTTTTTATATAAGTGAATTGTATATTTTATACTTGATAAGTACAGAACAAGGGATCAATAAAAAATTAAACCGAAACGGTCCGAAATGTATCATTGAAAATTCAGTCAATTGATTCATTTAATACATATACATTCGAAAGGTAGGAAAATTTCTTGTATTGAATTGTGATCCACTCAGAACGAATTTTAAAAAATTCTTAAAGAGTGACCGGCAACTACATACATGTTTAATTACAACATATTTAATTAAAAATACATAGTTATAATGGCTCTTCTATGTACATTTTAACTGCATTTAACATAAAACGTGATATGCCATTAAATCTCAAGTGTCATAGATTTTATAGGGTTAACAGGAATGGCGACAAATGGTCATATCGTAAAATCTATTAAACTCCACTATTATTTTGTCTGACCAATGAACTCATAAAAGATCGTTTAGATATTAGAACTAACTATTATGTACCTTGAACTTAAATAAAAGTAAAGTAACAGCTGGGCCTTCAACACTATTAAAAAGAAGGTTAAAGGAAAGATGAAACCTAATCCACTAAGCTAATCCACTGCATTTTGCCAAATAGACATGTAGGTGTTAGAATTTTACCGACGCATGTAGTGATATGTGATTGTGATGGCATTTGGGGTTTGAATCCTCGACCACCAGCTTACTAGGCTACTAAAAGAAAGCCAAGATTATGGTACTACACGTCATGCTTGTTTGTTTTTGTGTTTGTCCCATAATCATCGAAATAGATAATAATTTTAATATTAGATAAAGGTAGTACTACATAACACATACAACACACTAGGTGCAAACATAACCAGTGTCCCATGGACATCTCAAGTTTTAAGTGTAGCACCATGTCCGCCTATAAGCATTGAAACAGCATGGTAAATTAAAATACTATCTTGTTAACAAAATTAAAAAACCAGTAGACTAAAGTAAAGACATAAAACTTAACTAATATGTATAGATATCCTTACTGAACATCGTTATATAAACTGAGATATTTAGGTTCCTCGACAACCTCTAAGAGCCCGTTAATGCCTGAGGTTCGTTGTTTTAGAAAATCTTAAAAAGCTGAAGATCTTCCATTTGGTAAAATAATGTCTTTACAAATCAAAAGGTTGAACGGGTTTCGGATTCAGGTCAGTTGTAGAAAGAAAAATTTCATTTGGTGGGGATTTGTAGATAACCAGAACACTTAGTGCAAATGTAGTTTATCCCCAAAAACAATGAGTCGTTTTTATCAAATGCTGCATTCTTACTTTTGCCTTACAAAGCTAATTGACTCTTATAACGCTATATGGATTATGGACTGACTCAATTAAAATGTATTATGATTGAAACGGTAAGAAAAACATACTTAATTATAGCTTCAAAATTGTTATCAATGTACGCTTCGAATAACTAAGGTAGGGCCCATTATATTGGTGGGAAAGTTGTAACTTTATTATGCAACAATAAATGATTTTACAGGATTGAAATTGTCAATACTGTCCAGTAGCAATTAAATTTTATCATATTTATTAAAGAAAAATACGAGAGACTTCTTTTTGCCGACGAAGTTTGCAATATTCCCTTGAACTTAATTCACTTTCTAGACAATCTGGCCTGATTAAAAAATATGTGAGACCTATTTTATATTCTTCACTTTTACGTTTCCAACTATCGAACAAAAAAAGACGAATCAAACAAATCCGTTATGATCTGGCGATGATATGGGCGGAAAGTCTTTTTTTTAGTCGATTAAAAAAACAGAATTACGGCATTCACCGGCTCTTGGTCTATACTGGTAATTATTATTTCAGAGACCGACTGGAGTTCAGAGTTATGTCGACTTAATGAGGCTACGGTTAGGTTACACAAGAGAAACGTCTGGTTTTTGTAACGTTTCAGTTAAAAAAATTCACATTCTTATGTATTATCTTGGTTGAAAGTGGCTTGATCTATATTAAAGTGCTTTGTGTTTTGTGTGTTTCTGTATTGTACTAGCCAGCTGTTCTGTTTTTAATTATACTTTTTCAATCGATAGGCGTTTATGCTGTACTAATCTGCTCGCGACTTTGTTGTACGAACTTTAAAATTAGTACGATTTTTTTTTTAAGATCATTGAATGGGTATCAGATAACAATATTAATTGGTTAAAAAAAAATGAATTTATGTGTAATTACACAGAATCTCTAATTATAAATTATATCTAGATAAAATTCCATTAACACGATATGCAAGATGAGCACTTAACGCATGTGAAATATATTTAGCTATCCATCTATAATATAATATAAAACCAAATAACTTACTCACAAAACATTCATACGTTCTAACATAATATAAAAATTCCTTCGAAAACGATATTCCGTTCTCAAAGCATACGAAAATGCTAAAAAAGTACGAACCGAATCGTTTCACCGGATTCCACACACCGGGTAGCATTACTAACTTACAAACAAATACTTGAAAGACGACGACTTGAGAGAACTCGCTCTCTTTGAAAACGACATCTTAATTCACAAGAACTATCTCGACTACTTCGAAATGTATGAAAGAGAATATTTTGGAAAGTTTGAACTGGAGTGATGGTGATGTGGATAACCACATACAAATATAATGGTGAAAGAAGGTTCGATGGAGATATTGAGCCAATAGGGCAAGAAACATAATTGACACGAACTACAATACCAATAGCGCAATAAGATATTGCATTAAAAATAAATCAATATTAATTTAGCCGATTTGACTACAGAAAAATAAATAACTTAATTATACCTATTTTTAGACAATGTTAAAAATGTTACTATTTTTATTTTTCTCATTAGTCGGTTGTCTAAAAATAAACGGAATATTAATTTCTACATTCCGAGTTGAGGAAAGAAGAAATTGAATGAAAAAAAAGTACAAAATATTTTTTTCTCCAAAAAATAAAAAACACAACCATATTTCTTTTATTCACTAGATAGTTATAAGAAAGTAAATATTAGTATAAAAAAGTTTTATTTTAATTACCTTCCACAGTTAACAGCAGAGAAACGAGGATCTTCTAATACCTTTTTCTTTTAATATTTTCTTAACAAGTGATTCAAGTTTATTTTCAGATTTATTTAATTTCTATCCAAAAATCAACTGTAATCCGTAATGAAGTTAATAAGTTACAGGTCAGTATCAGCTTGAGAAGGCACCTTAACGTACCCACATGCTCTGACGGAGTAACTTCCCAACTATCCAACATTTACCTCCAACTGCACTAAATGAAGAATTCCTCAGCTTTATTGGACGAAGTTTGGCTCAAAACCCTCAGGAACATTGTCAAGTTCTAACTTCGGCGTTGTCGACAATTAGGTGTAATTGGCATTGCATGTTTCAGCCACTATGTATAGTATGAACGGTATTTAGGGCAATGGTATTAGGTTAGTAGAGGTATTGTTATAAAACATGTGCAAAAACGTGATGATCTACTTAATTAGTACATGTTACTGGTTTTAATATGTTAGAGTAGATAATCACTTCAACAATTACAAGTATTGCAGATTCTTTTAGTTACCATCATTTTCCTAAATAACTGAAAAATCAATTTAACCTTTAGATAGATGTGAAAGAAATCATTAATTGGTTAAAAATAACGAAGTTATGAACGAAAACGAAAGAAAAAGTCAAATTGAGAACTCCCTCCTTAATTAAGTTAAAAATCAGAAAACACAAATTGTTTTATTGGAACGCGGTTGGTCGTCCGATGCAGATCCAGTTACTCGAAACTTTACACGAGCAGCTCCACATGGACTACACAAAGTCTATAAAAAGCTATACATACTTAAAATATAAACTTCTAATTATAATATTAATAATAATAATAATAATAATAAACTTTATTTTCAGATTTTACATCCATAATATAAAAAGATAAATAACAAGTAACTTATTTTTATTATATATATTTATATTATGTAATATTATGTAATTGCTACAGCTATTAATCCTATTACATATAGTGATACAATACAACATGAAATATAACAAATGCACTCAACATTTGTTATATTGCATGTGCAAGTTCATCCAATGTTTTAAGAAACAGCTATCCCATTTCTGGGCTAACGTGTTCAGGATGATGTTAGAGCTACCGCGCATTCTGCTCATCACAGACGCAGCTCTTTTTCTTATAACAGCGTGGAAGTCGTCAATCCGAGCCTCCGCAAACATCTGTGATGCACTACAGAAGCGCGGCAATCCCAACATCATCCTGAACCCGTTATTATACTGTATACGTAGGTCATTGTAGACCCTCTGCGTATATGTCACCCATAGACTGCACGTGTAAAAAGTTAAACAATAAGCTTTAAAAAGTGTAAGCTTGACTTCTGTGGTACAACGTGCAAATCTACGAGCGATCATATTACATCGGACCGCCAACGCCCTACGTTCTCGCTCTATGTCTTTCACATCAGACAAATCGTCGGTTACAATATGACCCAAATATTTAAACTCCGTAACTCTCTTAAGGCAAACCCCATTAAGAGTCACGGAAGGAATATCATTAATAGTGCTTCCTTTAATTTTAAAAACTAGTAACTCACTCTTTTTGCTGTTATATATGAGTCCATGTGAAGAAGCATATGATTCACATATATTTAATAGTTTTCTGAGCGCACTAATTGATGGGCTCAGTAAAACCATATCGTCTGCATAACTTAAGTTATTTATTGAAATCCCGTCAATAGAGCAGCCAACTCCGGTTTCACTGAGCTCATCAATCAATTGGTTAATGTAGACGTTAAACAGGGAGGGTGATGTTATTCCTCCCTGTCTCACGCCGCACTCGAGTTGGTAAGTATCAGAGTAAGCATTAGCCCATTTGACTCTATTTTTTTGTGAGCTGTACCAAAATCTTAATATATTAATAAGTTGTAAGGGTACGTTTAACTTACGAAGCTTTTCCCATAGTTTTTCGTAACAAACTAGGTCAAATGCCTTCGAAAGGTCAAGGAAAGCTGCATATACGGGAGTCTTCCTTTCCGTATAATATTTAACAGTCTGCTTGAGTGCCAAAATAGCACTTTCTGTGGATAGGTTCCTCCTAAAACCAAACTGTGCATCATTTATTTTTATATAGTCACTAAGCCGGCGTTCAAGCAAACTATCAAATACCTTTCCTAGTATTGTAGCCAAAGAGATAGGCCTGTAGTTATGCATATCGCTAATATCACCCGTTTTATTTTTAACTACAGGTACGACAATGCTCTCCATTAAGTCGCTAGGGAGATAGGAATGACGAATACAAAATGTATACAGCATAGCAAGTATTCGATAAATATGGGGACCCGCATGTACAAGGTGTTCTACACTCAGACCATCATGACCCGAAGACTTCCCCCTAGCAAGCGTTTTCACAATAGATTGTATCTCTTTAGCACTAAATGAAGTGCTAGAATCCGCGATAAGTGATTTTTCTTCCTGAGTACTCACGTCCCGATCAACTGTAGAATGTACCCTAAAATGTTCTTTAAATATATTTGCTATACACTTAACATCCGTCACTCCATTTATGTTTCCAGGAAAGCCCGCCCTATGGTCTAATTTATTTGTTTCTTTCCAAAAAGTTTTAAATTTTTTGTTTTTATGATGCTGTGCTAACATATCCATACGTAGTTGTTCTTTATTATTCTGACAAAACTTTAACTTATTTTTAAATTTGCTCTTACTCTCTCTCATGTCACTATATATTTTTCCAGAAATTGGCATATTATGTTGTTTCCATATTAAAAATTTTTCACGTGCCTCCCTATGGGCGGCTTTGACATGATTATTCCAACCTAATATATGTTTACCTTTTCTAACCCTTCCTAGTTGATGACTGCCTATTGACGCCCACTGTAGTGCTCGAACAGTATTTTGATACAACTCATCAATTACAAATTTATGATTTTCATCTGAACATGTTTTATCACAGCAAACACTTAACTCTGTAGGAAAATCAATGTCTTTTAGTATACTTTTACACATCTCATAATACATATTTATATCTATCCTATCGTTCCATTTAATTTTATACCAATTATCAGACTCAGAAATAGGAGGAGTGCTGGATATTTCCCTGACTACATTAAGCTTACAGTGTATTTCCACGGGAAAATGGTCAGACCAATAAACATCGTAGCGTATTCTAACATTACTGATCGATAACCATGCTGCTTCAGTAGTTAAACAGTGATCAAGCCAGCGGTAACTTCCATGTGCATCGCTTATAAATGTATAAGTATTGCTGTTTCGTCCTAGTTTAGCAATATCAGCGCACACCCATTTCTGGTCGGAGCAGAAATTTAATAGCTCCTTACCAAACAATTCGTCAGGATGAGCATTAAAATCTCCCAAAATGTATACAGCTTCAATACTACAAGAATCTATTATAGCAACTATTTCACTTAAGCATTCATTGAACTCCATTAAATTATCTAGTGTGGCAATAGGCATATAAATACTAAAAAATAATAGTTCACGATTCCCAGCTACTCCCTTTACGGCTATAATACGATCACTATTACACTTCACAGTAGACATTGCACTGAAGACACTTTTACGCCAGAGTAGTCCCACACCTCCATATGGTCTACCTCTAAGTAACCCGTCAGCAAGATTCATAGATGATTTTCCAGCGTACATAAAATCCTTATGTATTTCCCCTAATAAGGGTATCTCAGATGGCAATAGCCATGTTTCTTGTAGGGCTATTACATCTGACGATTCACAAAAGTTATGAACGCATTCACAGGACCTTTTAATGTTCTTACAATTGAAACTAATTAATTTCATATTATCTTATTTATTAATAGTCGATGCGTTAGCCTCCGTCACAGTTGTCTGAGCCTTTTCTTCACTTTTGCTTTTAAAATAAATGTATCGTCTAAATGCTACTCCCTCTGGCCACATATTTTCATCCATAAACAGCGACAATTTGTGTTGAGGGATATAAAATTTATACGCTTCATAATGTTTTGACTGCTTCATTTTTATTTTAAATAATTTCGTAGTAACGTTCGTCTTTTCAAAAATGTATTTCGTAATATCCTCTATCAAAGCTCCCTTATGAACATTATAGATATAGAATGGTATATTTATTTCAGCCGCCTTAAACGTACCTGTAGAGTTAGTTGTAGCCTTTCCTTTGTATCCTGTAAACCTGTTTCTCGTTTTAGTTTTATATGTTACTTTTTGCCATTCATCTTCATTTGAGCTACAATTATTATTTGTCTTAATTACGTCTGCAAACGTTCTTCTCACTGAAAATGACGCTACTGGCCTTTCCACATGCCGAGGGAGAGCAAAATGTTCTTTATTATAAGCATGCATAGATGATAAAGGTGACATAACGTTTTGCGATATTAGTTGAGTTTGATCACTTGGCCAAATAGCTTCTGTTGGAGGTGCAGTATGCTGTTCCATTTGTTTGTTTAAAGCTTCATTGTTAACGAATTTATTTAGAACATCAGTCGTTTTCCCAATACTTTTTTGTGGCGTGGGAATAAGATCCATATATGCATTTATACTAGATTCAATAGGACTAGATAATTGCATTTTGCCTTGTGTAAAATCAGAACCATCGTCTACGCGTGCCATGGCCACTGACTCCTCTGTTAGTTGTTTACATATTTCATCATCATTTAAATTATTATTGCTCTGAATAAATTCCTTTTTTAATAATTCAATATCTTCCTTTATCACATAATTGTTTTTAACATGCTCAAGATCTTTTTTTAACAATAATATATCTTTTAGAAGCCTTGTGGCGTCGATATGGTCAAAAGAAATGGGTGGTAATTTTTGTAACTCACGAGCTACAAATATTGGCACAAGCTCTGGATCCGTAGCCTTCATAAGATTGATCATATCTTCAATATCTCGTGTAGATTTCCCCTTACTTTTCCGCTGTGGCATTCGTTTTGCAGCAGGTACGGCTTGTTGCAGTAAATTCTTTGCATGTGATATCTCTTCTCCAGCAAAGCCTTCCACACACAATTGCACCAAACTTAAGTTATCCATAATTTCTATTTTATTTTGGATAAAACATAGCAGTTCACTTATTACAATATTGCAATTATTGCATTTCACTATATCCGCAGCCATTGTAAAGGCTCCCGAGACCTGATTTATAATTTTATAAATTTAATAAAATTATATCTATAAAATTATTGACATTTCAACATCTTGACATCTTTCGATGTTTATTTTAGTTACGAAAAACATGAATGAAATAATCTTATGTTATATTATTTTTCAAAAGAATATACATATCTAGTAAATTCTATATAGTGTAATTGTGGTTATTAAGCAAACCTCATGTCATAATCAAGGTGCTGGTATATAGCAAATAATTATACCTTAAAAGCTATTAATCAAATATCTAAATTTACTTAACCTACCAACGCAAAACAGTCGTTATTTTTAAGATTAAATATTGAGTTAATGTTGGTTACTTACAAGATAAATATTCTCTGAAACCTACCAATAAAAGTTTACTTTACCAAGACCCAATTCCCCACTAAATGCTGGACTACCAAGCCAATTAACGAAAGCGTAGAACTCGATCCTAAATCACTGTACCCCCATTAGCCTTTCATGAAGTCGGAGCCCGTGGATTTTCGTGGAAAATTCTCGACTTATCAACGTCAAAAGGTGACCGAGCTCTTCGCAATCTCCGCCAATGTATGCACATAGATTACGGCGCACTCGAGCCGGCGCGTGAAAATGTGCCAACAGCCCAACACTATTCGTTTTTATTTTCCTCTTCATATTTCCTATGTGAACTTATTTTTTGGAAGGTTATATGTAAAGGGATTTGCTTGGTTGTTTGTTTATTTGAACGTTCGAAGTGTAAGAAGTAACTGTTCAGTTTCATAAAGTATTTTATTGTTAGATAGCTTTATCGAGAAATATTTTATTAAAATTAAAACAAATAATTGGACCAACCTCGTATCACATGTTTCAAGACATTACAATTTATTTCATAGATAAGCCGTAATGATTTACGTCAACTAAAACTGTGAGAAATTTTTAGTTGAGATAAAATTATAAAATAATTGTTTCATTTAGAAATATAAACTTGTAGTTATTTACACAAAATCCCTTTTATGGGCGTAAATAAAATATCAATTATCTGTATCTATTAATGTTAAATGCATGAGGCCGTCTGCTAAATTAGGTAACTATTTTGAAACAAAATAAAATCATACAGTTTTCATTTCAATCATTTTATTATTTAACCACAAATAATCTGTAACAAACTCTTTTAAAAATCAAACTCAATTAGGGCAGGTACGTTAAAAACAGCATTATTTTCAGAGGAAACCCTTTCTGAGGTCACTTAATATTCCTCTCAACCCTTACCCTCACCACGCCACAGGTGCTTGGCGAAAGATTGATCGGGAGGAAGATTGACCGGTTATTATATTTTCTCTTATAAAAACTCAATACGAGTATAATTATAAGTATACCTATTAGAAATACCACGCAAACTTCTGCAATTTTTTTAATTCATTAATCTATTAGAACCTTGCATTACTTTGAACATTACCGCTTTGAACGCATACTACTTAAAATTTTATAAAAAATTATATGAGATAACCTACCTACTAAATATTCACTGTGAGTTTATGTTATATACATAGCTTATGTATTATTGCTTATATGCGGAATTGTATTTAATAGCAAAACTTTTAATGCATTACTAATTTAACAATACAACATAAAATAACATAGATATTCAATTATGTAAATCAATTCATCTTTAACAAAGAAATCTAACAAACTCAAAACATTAAACAAACGAAATTAAAAAACTTCGAAAACAAACGTTTGCACAAAATTCTTAATCACATAAAAGACAAAACAATTGTGTAAGTGGAAATCGAATTGAAACGAAACGTTCAATCGGACTGAGACGCAGTAGTCCAAAAGCGAATAGCTGAAATCCGAATAGCCGAAAGACGAATAGCCGAGAGCCGAATAGCCAGCAAGCATGAGACTCAACAGCCCGGCCGCAAGAGCAGAGTTTTTGCGCTCCGTATTCATGGACATTACTTATGCATGCAGCAGCGAAAATATTACAAGATTTTAATGAAAGAAATATTAATTTTAAGGTAAGTTTTCTTTGCGGTCTCGGCGAGGGCGAAATTAAGTTTGGTCTGGCGTAAATACTCGGAGTTTCACTCGGAAATATGCGCGGTTCAAATTTAAATTTTTCGCCTTTGAAAATCGTTAGGTTACAAGATTCTTTCGGAATGTAATCTTTAAGGTTATTGAATATCGGAGTTATATTTCGTTCGGAAAGTTTAATAAAATTTTTATTTTGGAAAATCCGTGGCAGATGATTACTTTCCTGCTTATTTTTTAATCAACTTTAAAATTTTACATAAATAAGGTAATAGACCCAAGTCATTCATACCTACCTACGTATATGTAGTTAAATTGTATTAATTAATCGTAAGTGTAATTATACAATTATTGTATAACTAAATATTACCCATAGATGTTAGGAATATGATGTTAGGATCTGCACCTATTGTTAAGGCATTGTTATTATTATACATCTTTACTATAATAATATTACAGTTCCTCTATAAATCAACTAGTTAATTAAGATTCATTTCTTAAATTTACAAATTAAAATTTAAAAGATCGAATTGAAATGAATCTTAGCACAAACCATTTAATCTCACATATTCCGGGACGTGTGTATAAAGAATTATAGACCTTTTTATATACAATGTATACGTAGATATGTATCTACAGAGTTGCGAGTACAAACACGAGTTAATCTTGAAGAAAATAATGTCGACGCACTTTATTCAAATCCGCCGTCTCGAGCAGTTGAAGTGGAAAAAATATGAATATGATTTCCGCGTTTACTCGGAGAACTTTCCGCGCGCCAAATGAAGCATATTTCGAGCCATAACACTCGCATTATTCAAAAAACTCGATAAGGACCGCCACGGACGAGCCGACAAAAAGTTGATGGTCAACGGTCTTCGATTCTATTTACAAAAAAAAACAGCGACTGAATTGCTCTAAATTTTTTCCTATACTTTAAAACTATGTAATTATGTATCCCAATCAGCGGTACATTAAAAAAAATGATATGTAAATTGACGTAACATAAGAGTTCCAGCAGCCTATTTAAATAAATATATTTTTCTTTCTTTCTTTCTGTGTAACTAAATATGTGAGCGTTACTGTATGTATATTGATACTAACAGTAATTAAGACGTTACGATCTTGCATAAATAAAAACAATAAAATATAGAGTAGTAAAGTCTTTGGCAATGACCTAACTATCATAATCTTCATTAAACTTTGAAAAATGCCTTAAAATATAACATAACATAATAATGTTATCAAAAAGTGATAGATACTTCTTTTTACATTAGACGTCGTCATAGAGTGCATGGCGGTCATTATTCAAAGTGTTTCTTAAGAACACTCGGAGGGAACCCGGGCACCTTAACTTTTATATACATTGGGCTAAATGAAGTGAGACTGTCTCGCAGATGCTAACGAAAGTTATTTTTTATGTTCCCGGGACATTTGCATAAGGACCAGATCAGAGGCAGCCCCGACGTAACGTGGAATTAAAGCGTTCAATGTAATTTTCATTTTGTCTATAGAATCTTTCCACCTAAGAATTTTATGCTTCAAAATGTTTTGGGCAAGCATTATATTTCTTGACATTATTAATTATAAAATAAAACAAGTTTCATCAAATTAACTTCTCGGTGCAATTCGTCTTATATCGGGATCTTAGACCAGGTCTAAAACTTCATAATTTGTAGTAAATGGATCCATTAAGAAGGGACTTTACCAAAGTACGCTCTTAATCATAGAATAATGGAGATAAAACCTCGAGCAACGATGATGCTAGTAGTAATGTAAGTAGGCACGTAGTATGGAATTGAATATTTATCTCAAAGTTACAGAAACGTTTTCTTCTGGTTTTAAAAATACAACAATATTTTCGTATTAAATTGGCTCTCACTTAAGCTACAATAATAAAAACCATTAAAATTACTTATATTTCATATTAATTTAAATCTTCATGATTGAATATAAAAAATTTCAAATGACATTCCGAGAAAACAATAATAGCACTCTTGTTAGTCTTCAAACCTAATCCTATAATGTAAATAGGTATAATGTAAACCTTTCAAATCTTTCTTCCCTCCCCCCTCCCCCACTCGTTGTAAGTGGAATCTTAATGGGAGGCTGTAACGGGAAAATCAGTGCGTCGTTACTGACGCCCACTAAAGTGTATTTGCTTATAAAAATAATATAATATAATAATTACATATAGTTGTTCAATTGCTTATTACATTTTCGTTAATAGTAGCAAAGTGTGTGTCAGTACCGGGTGGAGCTAATTTTTAGCCTAAATAATGAACTCAATACTATAATTATGTAAATCTATATTAATAATTTCGTCACGGGGTACGGTAGACTCGATCGAATCGTTATATAAATAACAAAACATAAAAAAATATTGATTTTGAGTCGACAACATA
>DVXP01000548.1:0-19555 GCA_018235645.1 Junonia grisea | reverse complement strand
TCCGGCTTTTAGGGCAAAATGTCCGGCCTTATATAGTGCGTAGTCCGGCTTTTGCATTTTATGGCCTGGCAACCCTAGGCGTGAAGCACGTACCATGAGTCCATGACTCAATACTGATTCACTCTCGCGCATATTAAACATTTGCAGTATTATCACTCTCACTAAAAATGTTGTTTTGAAAAACGAAACAAAACTTTTTTTTAACAACAAAACTTTTTTTTTTTGTAAACAAGTATTGTTAGTCATAGTGGACAGAATATATCACTAGGTAGGTATTTGTAATTAGGCCATTAACTTTTATCACATTTTAGGTAGGTGGTATTGTAATAAAAAAACATAACACCTTGTTGTGGCCGAGTATACCATACACAGGGCGGGTGTAACACCTATATTCGTATTATCGACGGATAATTTACCTTGTATTTTAATCTATCAGTAATAAAAAATAATCTATCGGTATCATTTTTTTCGGGATGACTGTACGCAGTGGAAAATTTTTGTTAGAATTGTGTGCTATTTTGAAATTGGCCGTCTAATAAGGCTCGGCTATGACAGTGACACTGGGTTAATAATAATTATGTTCTTCACCCTAAACGTGTTAACCATATAAATTTTAAATGACTTTTATAGAAATAAATAATACTGATTGAAATTTGTGACCATGCTCTTTTTCTAGAAGTAAATCAATTCTTATTTCCCTTTACTTGAACTAAGAACTTAATTTAACACAAGTACTTGCTAACTCCGTGGTATGTAATATATCTACCGTGCATTACAAATACATATATTCAGATTAAACTATGCACATTCCAATTATTTCCAAGACTGAGTAAATATCATTAAAACGTGCAGACGGCATCTGAGCGAAGTATGTCGTTTGCGGGAAAACTAGTCCTAAATATAGTCTCGGGATTATTTCTGACGCCGCGTGTCGCGCTATCCCAAAATCTAAACACATTACGAACGGTCTGTATACGATTTGAACGTTTATTGCGTGAATTAATCTACCGGTCCTTCGCGTTAATTATAATGATCATAATAAAATAGCTTTTTGTTTTTTTTATCTGTATAATAAAGTGGAGTTGGGGGTTCGAAGATGTTTTCGATATGAAAAATAGTTACAAGATGTTTTTAAAAATATTATGTGTGGTGCTGATGATAGCACATTGTGCTATGTCAGTTCAACCGGCTGTAGGTAAGTATCCCTATTATCAATATTCTAAGACATTCTCATGTTTTAATATTTTAAATTATGTACCTATACTGAAGCTGAGAAAACTCAGAAAAGTATTTACTTCAATATTTCAATTTGAATTTTCTTTTTTATAGTAGCTTGTGAACTCTTCAGAAAATAGGTAACCAAATCTTCAAACATTTTTATTAATTGTTAATTTACTCAATAAATATTAAAATAGTTTCAACCAAATAGATATTCAAACTTAACTTTAAAATATTGTCATTTCAGGTGGTATATTCTACAGTAGCGATGAAGATCTGAAAGTCGCCATGACTGTAAGCGCAAAATTATTTAACTTTACTGCTCACATAAAGGAGGTCAGTAAAAGAGGCGACATCCTTGAGATAACTGGTCACGTCTGCGATCTAGCTGAAGTGAGAAACGTTTTGTTTTGTTTTTAATCCTATAAATAGTATCTATTTGAATAATAATTAATCATTACAAATAGTAAAATTTTAAATATAATAGTAAATCGTTTAATATAAGTCATGAGTATTGTGTTGCTTTGAACTCACTAATAGGCAGTTTTTATTATTTGTCAGGATAACCGTAAAAATGAATACTGTTAGAATTGCCCCATCTACCAGAATTCCAGTTCAAAAGATCATTAGACGAAGTTAGTGCTTTAAGCGTTGTTTAAACAAAGAGACGAATGGAGATATGATATGATTTTTAGTAATAGAGACTCTTCAATATAGTATCTAATACGTAATAGTAAAAATATTATTAGATCAGATTAGAATCTAACTCCAACTGTTACATTGATTTCTTAATAAAGTCTATAACTTATTTTATATGGTTTTTCCTATATTTACAGAAAGGTGTAGTTGGTATCATAGACGGACTGGGTGGTAAAGCGACAGAGCACTTACAGGGAATATGTGATATATTGGAACTACCTCTTATTCAGATTCAGCACAATGACTGGTATGCGAGGAACTGGTCGCTCATCAACTTGTACCCGAGCCCAGTGGCTTTTAATATGGTATGATGTAGTTCTATTTTTTGTGTCAAAAACTATAACATATAGATAGATACAAAACATGTTTTTATGCAAATTCTAATTCTGAAAACTTTTAGTGTAACCACCTAATGTACCTATTTAAGCTCTGCTAATCCATTGATCCGTAGGTTTGAGAATTAGGCTTTGTTTGGCCTTAACCCAACTGTTCATTTGGCACTATTCACATTTTACTTTTAAAGGCCTAATCAGTATAACTAGATATTTTAATGTTTTCAACAGCAACTACAACATAATATGTAATGTTAGGTTAGGTTAGTATATGTCATGACATATTATGTATCTAAATTTTAAGTTGGAATATCTCGCATACACTCCATTTGAAAGTGATATCGGATTATTTAAATTGTACTTTAAATAAGTATGGATTAAGTATATCCCTGGAACGAAATGTAATTACTGCTATTTTTTTAAATATTTTATTGTAGGCTTTAGAACAATTGATATTGAAAAAGGAGTGGTTGAATTTCACATTATTATACGTCAAAGGGCATAGCGTGACCAAACTACAGAATTTAATGGCAATGGGTGAACCGACGGAGAGGGTTACCGTAACAGTACGTGAATTAAGTGGGAAGGACTACAGGTAAAATAAAATTTAACTTAAGTAATATGTAGAAAAATAAAAATTATGCTACGAAATTGTTATAAATATTGTGTATTTATAATTTCACAACTATAATCAAGATAAGCACATAATTGCATGCACTAAAATATTAAGTTGAATCAAAAATCAACTAATCTATCTATTTATGTCTTCATAAATATAATAATTTATTACATGAATTTATAACTATAATTTACGTATCTACCTAATAATTCGCGAAAATTAAAAATATGATAATTTTATAGCATTATAATTCATAATATTATAACAACATTTTAGAGAAGTTTTAATAAACACAAAACAAAGTGGACACACACATTTCGTAGTAGACTGTCCCTCGGATAACTTGGAGCAGATATTAAGACACGCACAGCATGTGGGTCTCATGGCGGACGAACATTCCTACGTGTTTGCGTCTCCTGACTTGTTTACTTTGGACCTGCATCGGTATAGATATGGTGGTGTTAATATCACGGGTATGAAAATGGTGTTATTACAAATTTATTTGAAAAGTAACAGTATTTTTTTTACAATTTTTTTGGCAAATGCTAGGTATTGATTAAAATTTAAAACTTAAGTTGCTTGTTATCTTTAATTTGATTGTACAAATCTCAAAATATAACTTAACTTAAAAGTAATGAAAAAATTTAATTGTTTTTATACTATTTCTTAAAATCAATCATTTACTTATAATATTTGTAACAGTGACAATTTTTTAGTAGCTATGCTCAGAAAATCGAGTAAGAAACTAAATTAAATATTACTCGTGTTTTTAGCGTGTTAAAGGAGATTAATAAATAAAAAATCAATTTCCGTAGCTCTGCGTGATCCAACAAGATTATAACAATATTTAGTATTTTTCCCTCAAAGCAAAAATAAATTCTCTGAAATATTTCAGGCTTTCAGCTAGTAAATCTAAATATGAACGATCAGTTATATGAATTTCTAACTGCTTATAATGAAGAATCGGGTAATATGATGGCACCAGAGAATCTGAAAAGTAAAGTCGTTCTCATCCACGATGCTATTTTAATGCTGTACCAAGCTATGACAAAAGTGACCGTGCACCAAGCAAGACTTAGTTGCAATAAGTATGAGTCGTGGACGTATGGATCTACATTGCTCAATGTTATGAAAACGGTGAGTAGGATTAAACAAAGTAGGTACTGAATCAAATAATATTTAAATAGATGAAAAGTAAAGTATTTAGCTGAATGGTAAAATATATATTTTTAAAGATATTAAATGTCATAAGGTTGGATTTGGATAAGTTTGAATGGGTTTCGGATGGATCGAAATAAAACATGTCGGATGCTCAAATGTTACTGACTGACTGTGTGTTTGTAGTTCTAATTTATACGTTACATACAACATGCTGTTACATTACACACTACAACTTCTACGGTTAAAATATTTCGTGCATATTTTGATATGCATGTGACGTTAATAATACTATAAAATTGGTTTCAGAACAAAATTGAAGGTATTACTAGAAATTTGATTTTCGATGGTTTCGGTTTAAGAAACAATGTTACAATGGATATTTTGGAGATGACGCCAGCTGGAAATCAGACTGTAAGGAAATTTGAACTTTCTCGAGTTAGACTCTATGAGAACTGAATTTTCTTTTCACTTTTTCTTAATATAATATTTGACGACAGTGTTGGTGCAGTGGTCACTGCAACTTTAATTAATAAATTTTAATATTCGTGATATTCGAATCTCTTTTCTCAGATAGGTACGTGGAAAAACGGAGAACTCACAATATCTAGACCTATAATAACCACAGCTGACCTTGCAGAAGAAACCATTATGAGAAACAAAACTTTTAAAGTACTGATTTCTAAGGTAAACGTAAAATGTAATAAGAAAAGTAGTCCTCAAAATCCAATACTAAAAAGATCTTAGTCGTATGTTTCACTTACAGACCGCACCATATGGTTATGAGAAGAAATCTCCCGAACACTTGGAGGGCAATGATCGGTATGAAGGGTTCACCATAGACCTCATAGAAAAAATAGCGGAAATTTTAGGGTTTAGCTATGAGTTCGAACTCGAAGACGATTACGGCAGCATACATCCGATCACAGGAAAATGGTCGGGCATGGTGTTGAAAATTATGGAAGATGTACGCAGAATAACATTATTTCTTTACCAAAATTAAATAAAAACAATTTCAAATTAGGCTGTCCAGTCATCGTTGGATAATAAGGTTTCACCTCGAAACCTAACGGAATAAGCTGAATAAAAGTTATTTTGGTAGTACAAATACTGTCTCAAAAATAATCAAAGAAAAAAAAGAGAATATTTTTTTCATTTCCTTCTTAGCGAATCTGTTACATTCCGAGATTGAAGCCTTTTTGACTTACATACATGACTGGACTGTCTATAGACATCGATCGTTAAAATACAAGTACAATTATTCGGTTTTTTAATTTTATTATATAAGGATAAATTTCTAAAAATTCTCCATATCTTTTACAGAAAGCAGATTTCGGTATTTGTGACTTCACAATAACGGCCATAAGACAGACCGCAATCGACTTTTCTACGCCGTTTATGTCGTTAGGTATCGGGATACTTTACAAGGAGCCCAGCAAGCAGCCGCCGGAAATGTTTTCCTTCATGGAAGTGTTTTCCAAGGAGGTAAAGAAAAAAACTCGTATCAATGTAAAAAGCATAATATAATTCGTCTTTCGTTTAAACGTTCAAGCATAAGCTTGAAACAAAAACTATTTATTTTCTAAGAACCGTCTTTTTTTAACTGAAATGTAAAATATTAGTTTATAGTCCCACCGTGTTCGTGTTCCGTGTTCCTTCAAGAAATACGGATGGTAATAAAATTAAAAGAAAAAAAGTGGGCGTAAAATATAACCTAGTGAAATGAATATTATTGAATATTATTGAATATTTCAATATTAAATGTAGCTATATAAACATAATAAAATTACCTACATAGATGTACAATGTACCTACACATAAAAGTTATTTTATAATAGTAGTTTGGATTTATTGGTTACAAAAAGATTCCGCTTTCTTACCTTATTTATTTCTAAAATATATATATATGTATTTCGATATCCCTGATATCATCAGGTGTGGTACTACATGATGTTCGTACAAATGGCCGTGGGCGTAATCATGATATTCGTGGGTCGCCTTTCCCACAAGGAGTGGCAGAACCCGGTGCCTTGCATCGAACAGCCGGAGGAGCTGAGCAATCAGTTCAGTTTTGCGAACTCCGTCTGGCTCATCATTGGGTCTGTGATGCAGCAGGGATCTGAAATTGCTCCTATGTAAGTTGGATTAGCTTATGTTGGGTCAGATGGACGCTATTTCACGGCATTGGAGGAAACTTCAATGTGGCGGTTATTTCATAACGGTAGGTTTATTATTTTTTTGTATTGATATATAATCAAAAGCAATATAGGGGACGAAACGATACGAGAAAAACTCCGCAAGGCAAAAAAGTATTGACAACATGATATTCGTGGGTCGCATCTCGCACAAGGAGTGGCAGAACACGGTGCCTGGCATCGAGCAGCCGGATTGCTCCAATGTAAGTTTTATCAACTTCTGTTTGATGGCCTGGAGACTATTTAATAATAATTGGTGTAGTAATCTTGTGCAAAATTAGAGCCGAGATGGCCTAGTGATGCGAAAACGTGGATCATAACCAAAGGTCACGGGTTCAAACCCTGGCTAGCACTGCTGGTTTTTCAAGTGCTAAATTAGTGTTAAAATTAAGCTCGCCGGTGAAGAAAAACATCGTGACAAATTCTGACACATGTATATCCACCAATCCGCAGTGAAGCAGCGTGATGGATTAAGCTCCATAACCTTCTCCCTGATAGGAGAAGAGGCCTATGACCAGCAATACAATATATACAGGCTGTTTTACTACTAACATCATAATCGTTTATTTTGATGTATAAGCAATAGTAATTAAGAATACGGAATAATACGCAAGAAAATACGCATACCAAAAAAGGATTGATAATGTAAACCGTTTTTAACAGATAACAAATAAAAGTGTAATAAAAAAAAAGTCGAGTGATTATCACTGGACTTTTTTTATTAATTATAATTAAAATTTAGAAAAAAATAGGTCAAAGTATTGAAATAAGCTCGTTTTCCTAAATGTGGATTGATTTGAAATATCAATTTATTGTATTTTTTTTATTGCAGTGCGTTAGGTCCTCGAATAATCACAAGTGTTTGGTGGTTCTTCACCATGGTGATGGTGGCTTCTTATGTCGGAACGCTTGTGGCTTTTCTAATTGTTGAGAAAAACGTCCTACCCTTTGAAAACGTTAAGGAACTGTACGAACACAAGTCCATATACTACGGAGCTAAGAGCAAAGGATCTACTATCGATTTCTTTAAGGTTCCATATATTTTTAATTTAATTTTTTTTTTAATTTATTTATTTTTATTTTTTTTTTCACTTCATAATTCTATATTTTTTTAAATATTATCTCAAATTATTTTGTAGAATCGTATAAAATACATATAAAGGATTTTTTAAAACTAATCATTTCAGAACTCAACTATCCCCGAGTACAAAAAAATGTATGAGAAAATGGAAAAAAATGGTTGGCTAGTAGGAGATAACGATATAGGAGTCAAACTGTAAGTACTTTATCTAACTGTGAACAACTTAAGTACGCTTTATTAATGACCAAAAATAATAGTAGCTAACTTTGGGTGAAATAGGACTTGTAATGTATTTAATGTGTATAAGTTTTTGCAACCAAATGTGGACTTTTAAATATATAATCATGCTGTGCTTATGACTAATCCCAAGCAATTCTATCATTCGTCAAATAATTCTGTACTCAGATGATTTCTAGAGAATCTCAATCAAATTAATACTACTATTCTCGAGTTCTACTAGTTTCGAAATAATTAATGTGTTGTAAACGTCGCTTTTTCTTTATTTTACACATAGTTCTTTTACATTTTTGATTTTTTATTAACATTTTGATACCGTTGTTATTCTTTGGGGTAAGCAAAATTTGGGCTTTTATTTAAATATTGATATACGGCTAATACTAATCTGAAGTAAAAATGGGATTGAATAGTCTTTCTTTAGGCTTTTTGTACCCTTTAAGAATAAAATACAACGATAAATTTTAGATCATTAGATGCGTACTTATCCAAGCTATCCGATGGCATAAAAATCACATTTACGAATGTTTTGAGATACTACGGCTTTTGCGGCAGTATTTTCAGAGTAGATATAAAATATTTGATTTAAGACGAATCATTGCAACATTTAAAAATCGATCAGGATATCAAAATTTACATAAAAATACAAAATTTTCTGATTATTCAAATGGTTTATTAATTGCAGAGCCGAGACAAAGGCATTTGCGTTTTTCATGGAATCCACTTCCATAGAATACACCACACAAAGACACTGTGATCTGCTACAAATTGGCGGACTGCTGGACTCGAAGAGTTATGGCATCGGCATGAAAAAGGGTAATTGTTGTTATAGAAATTATTTTAAATTAGCTATATGACTAGCATATTATGGCTTTATATGCGTGAGAAAAAGATTTTTCGAAAGAAAGTTCCGTCTTTGTCGTGAACGTGTCCGACGAACAATTTTTCTGACAGAATGACTAAAGATTCCTGTAACTTAACATGGGAGAGCCATGGATTTGCACGAATGGCATGGCTCAACCCGAGTGACTCAACAGCCTCATAGAAAACCGGTGTGAAATGACGCTTGCGTCTTGTTTCACCGTGTAAGTGAGGTTACCGGAGGCTTAATTCCGTACCCCTTCCCCATCCATATTCCCTCAATTCCTTCTAAAAGGCCAGCAACCCATTTTGTGGCACCTCTGGTGCTGCAAATGTCTATGGGCGGCAGCATTTACTTTTCATGAGGGTAATCTGTCAGCTCGTTTGTCCCGTATACCATAAAAAAAAAACTTTATTTGCCATATTGTAGGTTACTTTTAATAAGGTAATCTGATCATATTGAAATAAATCAAAAGTAACTTCGTCTCTCCTGGATATGCAACTTCAATTTTTATTATTACATCAATATGCGGGACCCTTGTAGCTTGCTATTTGTAGAAGAATTTTTAAATTAGTATGTTTAGTTTCAGTGATACTTACTATAAAATCCTTTCTAAATCTACATTTTCGTACTAAATTAATTTCTTGTAATATTGTTATATTGTAATAATGTGATACTATTCCAGGATCCCCATACAAGAAATATATAGATGAAGCTTTACTCAAACTGAAAGAGAGCGGTGAGATACAGAAGCTAAAAGATTTGTGGTGGAAAGAAAAAATGGGTGGCGGAAAATGTGGAGTAAGATGACTTAAACTTAAAATTACGCATAATATTAAGTTATTAGGGTTTACTTTATTCTAGCTTAGGTATTGACAGGTTTCTGATTTTTATTCAAAGCGATTACCGTCTGACCTCCGCAACCCAGAGGGCAAGAAAGTAACCATTTAGGCTAAAACATTATTCCTTTTTTATATTATATTATTTTTTTAGAATATTGCTTAAAGTCCTTTCCTTTCTCAGGAAAAAAGGGACGAAGAGCAGAAACAATTGGGAATGAAGAACATGGTGGGAGCGTTCGTAGTTTTGGGCGTGGGCTGCTTGCTCGGAATCGGCATCTCTGCCCTCGACATGCTGTGGGGGGTGTTCAAAAGATCCGTCAAGTATAAGGTAAGCTTAAACAGGTAACCGGCCGTGGGTGCGTGAGATGGGGGTCTCACGCATACGTTTTCATACGGTCGAGAGCAGGGCCGCAGTCCGGTATGGCCCCGGACTGCCGGTGTACGCACCAGCGAGGGGTGCGGGGAGGGCGAGACCATTCTTCGCCCTCCTGAGAAGGGCTCCGCAAGCCACGAGCGGAGCAACGCACGGGAGAGGCCGCGGACGTGCTGCGAAAGCGATCCCGTAGCCTCTCCGTTTACCGTGCTGTGGCAGGCATCGCAGGAGGTTTTAGTGAGTGCAACCTCACATAACCAGACATCCCCCCCCCAGGAGTCGGGTATCTATGAAGATTTACCCTGCGTCAAAAAAAAGTTTAACCAGGTATATTGTCATGAGCGTGGCCACGGTGGGGCGGAGGTGGGCGCTTGCCTACCCCTGGATGCCAGTTTCAGTAATGAAAAATTTTTGTGTTTTTTTTTTGTCTATTTTGAGTCTTAAAACCTTTTCGTCTATTTTGAAATTTTTATACACGTCCTGCTTGCTGGCCCTGGCAAATTACAGTATAATTGAGTCTAATAACTTATTCTATATGTTTTACTAATTTTTACCTACTCTGATTTTGCCTACCCCTAAAACCAATTTTGCCAATTTGCCCACCCCTAAAGCACGCGCATGTATATTGTATGTGAATTATGTGTAAGACAACAATAAAAAGCTCAAATTGTCGCCTATTTGGCCATTTCAATTAATGTTCTTATAAAACAACATTATTAAAAGATTAGGTTACCATTGTAAAATATTACCTTTTAAACGTTCTAAGAGTATTGGGCTTATATCGACGTCGACACGTTTTATGTTAAACTGTGTTAAATAGTTATTTTAATTGTTTACTTAATTTTTTTATTTAAATTATTTAATGGAATTTTTGTAATTTAAAATTTTTTGTTTTTACTCCATTAATAACATTAGTTTTGTAAGCAAAATGTGATATTTTGTATTATCTTTCACAGACAACCTTCAAATACGAATTAATCGAAGAGTTGAAATTCGCGCTCACATTCAGCGGAGATGTGAAACCAGTCAAACGACCTCAGAAAACAGAGAGCGGAAGTGAGGAAGCTTTGGACTTGGAAGGAAAAGATGAAGTTACATCACTACGGTCGATTCGTTCAGGGCGATCCACAGACACTCATAGAACCCATCACTCCCATAGCTCGAGGCACTCGTCCGGAGGCCTGAGCGTGGCGTTTGCGAGAAGATGAGACTATTCCTAAGATATTTTAACTTTAAACCAGCAAATATAGTATTTGTCAAGCCAAATTGTAGCCATCACTCCCATAGCTCGAGGTACTCGTCGGGAGGCCTGAGCCTGGCGTTTGATAGACGACGGGAATATTCCTAAGAATAAACATTAAACATCAAATCAAAAATTCGCGACACAGTGGGATTCAAACCCGCACTAGCCAAGTAAGGGTCTATAAGCTATGGGTCGCTTCACACGCCATTGCGAAATTCTTAGTCTAATGTTTTAATAGACAATCTAAATGACAGTGGTGCCATTTATGGAGGAATATTTGCACACTTCCTAACGTAAACCTTGGATTCAATTTTTATAAATTTAAATTTTACTTTTCAAGTTTATTTTTATGTCATCGAGCGAAGTTAAGTAGTAGGTACTTACATTGAAACTAGCTCTAGACAATGGTTTCAGTCACGGTAAACATGTATTTCTCCAATTTAACTTACATACACACTTTGAACCATCATTTAATAACTTTTGATGTTAATAAATCTGTTTTCAACGAATACTTCAAACTTGCACTTGTTAAATATTCATATGCAAATCTATTCTAAATGAATGCTATAATATATAAATCGCTGAATGGATTTATCTATGTGCCAAATATTAACCTAATCCGTTAAAGCAGGGCGTCGATAGATCAGTCAGTCTGTCACGATTTCCTTTTACAGATACTGATAAATATTAAAACTTGTACACTCTAAATATTCTAGGTTATTCAAAATATTCTAAAGTATAATATTTATTTTGTTTAACTTATTTTTGTTGTATATGTTATTTGGTCATATATTTATTATTTCTATATAAGTTATGTTACATTATTATGTACTAATATAATAGATAACTAAGCGAGCTTAAATATTAAGTGCATTAAATGGATATACCTCAAAGACGTCGGCGTTAAAAAATCGCTGAAATGCACCACGCGCCAATGTAATGGCCTTTAATTGACGAAAATAGACCAAATCAGCGTCAAAACTGTAAACAGCAATATTGTTGCATTATGTATTTTAAAAGAATGAATTAAATTATTACCTTTTCTCTACTGACTTTTATTGGCATCTAAAATCGATTCTTTTTACCACTAAAAAGAAAATTTACTGAAAGGAACGAATATTTGTCTTAATAGATATTAGATAAAAATATATTGACCGGCAATAATTAATGTTCACTGATCTATGTGTTATTAACAATTTATAACCGACCATTGTATAGTGAAGAAATAAATTTACCAAAGATAGTGTTCTGATATCGTCTGATGGAACTACAAACCCGACCTTTATAGCTAATGGGAAATTGTTATGAAAGCGTAGGAGAAAGTATTTGCACGTATAAAATACAGGGAGGAAAGCTTTCTTAACCTCGATAACGTTTATAAATAAATAACATTTCAATTTTTACTATTCGATTTATATGGCGCCCCTTTTGACACAGACGCGCAAAAATTTTCTTACCTCATTTGTTTACGCGGGCTGTTGATAGTAATAATATTCTGTCTAAATATCGAAACTTCCAAAATATTTGCTTAATTGAATTTATTTATGCTGATTTTAATATCAATACTCAAGTAGATTAAACTTTACTTAATAGCTCAACTTCACCAATAATAATTTCCTACCGAGTATTATTGACAGACTTTTAGGAAAATAATTTTATGAACCAAAAATTAAATTTAGTAGGTTATTTTGAGAACAGTTCCAGAAATAAACTAAATGCTACCAGATATCCAAGTTTTGTTTTATTCCTAACATTTTCGTATTACTGCCACGTTTATATTTTTTATTTAGTATAATTTTGTTTATTATATCTTCCAAGCTAATTTTCAAAAAACCTTTGCTCTTCCAATATTCCATAAATTTTGTGGACAGTAAAAGAAAACAAGGTAACAAGGTAACAACAAACAGGTACTTAGAAAACAAGTACAAAAAACTTGGCGAGAATTTTCATACCTGGCTTAAATTGTATATCTATCTGTCAAGTATTAAATCTCAAACACCACACTTAGTCTCTTCATATAAAGATTTTTCACCTTACTCTTCTTAGCCAGTTGAGAAAACGTTATACATGAACAATTCTATAAATCTGCATAGTATTGAATGATATATACGGTCATTATTTCAGTGTCCGCTACGAAATGGACACCGACCTCGGCGACCGCGACCACAATCTTTCACCGGCTTCCATTAGCAGAACAAATTGCCCCACAAACTTATTACATTATATCTCGTGTCCTTTTATAAAGCTTATTAATTTTATTGCAGCTATCTAGTCATGTTTCACTAAGACGGTGCTTGTTGAAGGCAAAAGTATGAAAGAAAGCATGAAATGTTATTTAAATCATAAAAGTTATTCGAATGAGTCACGTTATTATGTGTTAAATAAGAAGCGAATAAGATCTTGAATCATTTATTATAATAAAATATGTAAAAACATGGCAAAAAATTATTGCATTCTTCCAATCAAAACAAACATATTAACGTATAGAAACAGGCAAAAGCTAATCTTAATAATATAAAGTAATATTTTAAAACATTCTTAAATTATTTATATGAACGCTAATACTAGATTACATATCATAGTCCGGTCAATTTAGACATTCGAAGTTACATAAAGTCCCAACAAGCTGAATTTCTGTGAAGTTGTTTAAAACACAATTATAAACAATACATTTGTCATTTGTTTTTTCTTATCCCAAACAATATTGAATAAATATAAGAACTAACGAATATAAAAATAAAACTATCGTAACGAACCAATCGAATTCCTGACAATGTTTGAAATTTAGAACAAAAAGATAAAGTGTTTCGGTGCTTGTTAAAATATTTTTTAACAATAATAAAAACAACAAGATTTTTCACAGTGTATCGCAGGCATTAACAGCTATTTTACGTCATGTTAGAAAATTGTCTGCTGTATTTACGCATTTTTGCCATCTGGACCGCATTACTCTGTCTTCTGCTGTGAACTGTGTGGTGAGAGTGACTGGACCGCTCAGAGTGAGGCGTTGTCGCATCAAGTCTCTCATCATCTCTCGTAGACTCTACATCTTCTTCTTCTTCCTTGTCTTCTTCTTCTTTCTTAGAACCCTTGGATCCGCTACCAGTTGATTCTCGGTGACGCACTGGTTTGACATCTCCACTGAAGCTGAATATGAATTTCAACTCGGCTATCAGTTCATCTTTGAAAGGCACCTGAAAAATATTTCACATTAGTCCTGATCCTGTTTTTACATAGATTTAAGTACTTAATTTATTAAGCAAATTATTGTACATACCATTACTAAGACTACGATTGAAACGCCTTCTACCACTACTACTACTACTTCTAAGTGCTTTTAAAGGTGTAGGTGCTATGATGAATTCGATTAAAGATAAATTGACGTATGTCTAACCTTAACTTTATGTGAAATCATCCACACGTTAATGGTCATTTCAATGAAGGCACAAACAATGGCTAAACCCGAACCGGCTGCGAGCACGATGAACACGCCGCCCACGTTCGCCAATACTAACGGTTGAGCATCACCACTACTTGTGTCGTCATCCTGCGATTTGAATGTAACCGTTTAATGACTGGATGGGTGTCGCTAAAGATAGAGAACGATTGAAACAACTGGAGGAGGGCTTTATCCGAAAATGGCCATGAAGTTCTTTGAATAGCAATTAATATATTACAGCTCTAGTGTCTAGTGTAAAATTACTTAAAATATTCTCTTTTTTGTTATTTTAACCTCCTAAATGTAAATATAGGTATATATAGTTGTATTTAATGTCACGGAAATAGATGATTTTGAACTTGAATTAAATTGTTTGCCATGTCCAATTTGACGATATGAAATTTGCCTTAAATGCTGAAGATTACGTCAACTATAAGCCTAATTACTTACCACCATAAATCGAAAAAAAATATTACGTCAAAAATAAGTATATTTATCTTAAATTACCGCGCAGGCACCTCCTCCTCTTTTCTCTTTCCACCATTTGTCCTTCATCCTAGTAATCTTTCCTTGTTCTTGTAATTGCAATATCGATTCACTCATAGGTTGTCTGTATGATGAATCTGAAGACATGACATGGTAAATAATGAAAAAGTACTTGTAGTACTTATATATTGCTCAAAAAACATTTTGTTAGACAAATAATTTCAGATGCATAAGCATACATACTTTTTTTCATTGCAATCCCATATCCTTTGCTATCTAACAGCCCACCAACTTGAGCGACGTCACAGTTTCTTTCTACCATGTACTCGATAGACGTGGACTCCATTAGAAATGCGTAGTTTTCTTTATCAGATTTAACTCTATAAAAAGTGCTTAATTATAAAGTTATGTTTAAGAAAAAATTTACCTTTTTATTGCCACTTACCTCTCAAGTCCTATTTCATTTGATTGTGTCATTAATTCTGGGTGATCTTCCATATAGTGATACATTTTTTGATATAGCATATTATCTGACTCCTGTAATTTTAAATTGAAAAAATTAATATTTATAAAATATTTCGATAATATATTTTGAAAGAAAAAGATTTAAACATAGAGTAAACAACAAAACATCAAATTACTTTGAAAAATCCAAATGTTGCTCCTCCCTTCTTTGCTCCGTAAGTAATGCCATATGGGTTGTTTGCTAAATCAGATACACTTTTTATGGCATAAAATTTTGACTCAACCGTTAAAAATGCAGCAAGGTTAGCTGTATATGACGATACCATAATAAGTGTGAAGAACCACCACATACTGCCCGCCATCCTCGTAGATATTGCACTAAAAGAAAAAAAAGAACACAATTTAGCCACAAAGATCAAAATTATTATTTATTCTATTGCTTCAATATTTCTATTCTTAATTTCTTATAATATCTATTTATTATAGTAAACACTTATCTGAGAAATGCACTATATATTCTAAGCTGTATATAATAATTACATAGGTGCGATTTCGGATCCTTGCGTAAGAACACTTCCCAGAGTGAACCAAAATGAATTAGCTAATGTAAATTGATTGTCCAATGTTTCCGGCTCAGCTATACAAGGGTACGGGTTCTGCCATTCTTCCGGAGCAAACCGTCCAAGTATGAAAAGTAACACTGATACACCCACATAAGCCCCGGCTAGCCAACCCCAAACCTGAAGATAAAACAAGCTATACGTATATATAAATATGTAAATAATATCAAATACTTTAAAAACTTCATTCCTAATCATCACCTGGTACGAAAAAGGAGAAATGAAAGAGAACAAATCAGGAGGTTGCTTGGTTGGTTTTTTGTATAATATTGTTATACCCAAATTCATAAAAGGGCTAGTAAAATCTACAACCTTTTGTCGCGCAGCTGTTATGGTTAAATCGGTTATTGCAAAGTCCGCTCTCTAAAACAGGAAAAATATTTAACAAATGAAACTGAAATTTTAAATATAAAAGAATTTACCATGTCATATTAAACTAATAATAGGTACATAGGGTTTTCATAGATAAAGGTAAAGAATTTTATTTACACCGTCCATTATTTTCTCCATCATACCAGTCCATTTGTGAAGTTTAGTGTCATAGGATCCATAGACACCGTCCGCTTGAATATCAAACGTATAGTTAAATTCATTCATTTTTGCTAGTTCCTCGATAATTTCTATACCGAAGCCTTCGTAGCGGTCATTACCTTCTAGCTTCTTAGAAGATTCCTTGAGCATTCCATAGGGGGCACTCTGTCGAATGATGACAAAATATTATTGGTATTTATTTGGTATGTCATGATATGTAACATAAAAATAATTACATACCAATGCAGTTAAAACAAGAAAATGTTTCCCTTTCATAGAATCGCTTCCTTCTTGTTCTACTACAGGAATTACTTTTCTTGCTTCAACGTAGCCATCTTCCGCCGTCCAAGTACCAACCTATTTAATATTATTTAGCATCAAATATAGATGTTTACCTATATCGTAATTATTTATATTTATACATATAATAAAATTCATTCACATATTTATATATCAATAAAAAAGTATACCTTTTCAAAACCATGTCCCATGACTTCTAACACGTCCACCTCTATTTCAGAACGAAAACCTTCGTCATCAAATTTTATACTTCCAGTCAAACCGTCAACTTCCATCTGAAATAATAATATTTATACTCAATATACCGATAGAGTTGTTACTTGTAATTAACTATTATAAACGATAGATCAATTTACTAACAGTTCTAACATGATTAATAACAGTAGAGCCGAACGTCCAAGTTTCACCGCTATCGCAGGTAAAATTTGCGGGATCTTCCAAGCCCATAGCCTTGATGGCTGAGGTGTACAAAATAACAGCATCATACATCAATGCCAACTTAAAAGTAAGACCATTTTCTTCAATAACATTTTCGATTTGTTCCTCTGAAAATTCTTTAACCTTTTCATTTAAAGCAGAAATAAAATTTTGAATTTCTTTTAAGTCTGGATCAAAAAATCTAATTCCTGTAAAATATACAAAACAAAATCTTATATCTTTATTTGTTATTTATTTTTCAATACAAATTTTAACTGTATTTATTTTTACCTGTTATGTTGGAACCACCGTGTTTATAGGGATCGATATCAATTATCTGAAAGTCAGGATCCATTATAATATAGCTATGTTCATCAGACATTATTCCCACTTGTTGTGCTTGTTCTAAAAGTTGAGGTAATCTATCTTTTCCGCAGTTGACTAAATAATTAACTGAACCTGAAGATTTAATTGTTTTAAGCTGTGACCTAAAAAGGAAATGAAACTAAATAATCCTATCTGGTCTTATTAATGTTCCAGGCTCTTTCTTAAGTCTATTTTACGATATACCATTACCTGTAGTCATCACCATCTGGAAGTTGTACTACAGTCATTGAAACATCTTCTCCTGAATCTAAATCTTGTAAATTAAATATGCTATCTAAATTGGGTAAGTGTTCAGAGCCTTCATAAATTATCGTAAAATCTGTCCAACCTTTCATGGCTATAATGTCTGAAAAAATCTAAAATGTTTGTTTATTTAAGGATCGAAAAAATAATATGCGTTAAAATATGAGAAGTTGTTGTGTGAAAATTTTACCTTTGAATAAGAGACGTGATGAGGATATAAATTTACTGCAGACCAATTTCGATTTTGTGTTTCAATAGGTTCGACAATAATTTGAGGAATTTCCAAAATGTCCGCAATAGTCTGAATAGCGTGTATAGTAGTTTTTATCGTAGGGCCAAATACTCCGAATGTAGAACTCTAGGTAGACAATAAAATTTTAGTAAATTAGTACCAAAGTTGCTTTCAACATTTTAATGCTAAAAATAAGTCTTTATTAACCTTTAGCAGCGTGCACATAGCATTTTCTGCTTCAAGTATATCTCCTGGAGGAGTTTTTATCACATTTGCTACAAACGGATTTTCTTCATTCTCTGATACGGCATTAATGGCAACATTAAATGCAGCTTGGTATAAAAAATCTCCATCATCGAATATCGCACCTAAAATAATTATAGTGCACCATTATAGTAGTATTTGAAACTCTTTTCAGATTTAGTCTTTTATTTTATTGTTAAAAATTAATAAACTATGTAAACATTATCAAAGTAGTCGAGTGTCATTTTTCACGACTATAACAAAGAGAATACAAAACTCACCTATAGTTTTTTCTCCTCGGATGTAAAGCAAACAATTCATTATGATGAAGCATGAGATCCACTTTAATTTCACGTTCATTCTTACTCACGTTCATTTAAGCAAAAACACAACGCGCTTTAATATGATCGAGCGAAACCTTTTCATATAGGTCTTAAAACTGCATTGGACACGTAGAATTGATTTAACAGACCATTATATGCGGTCGGATTATTTTTGGAGCTATTCTATCGTTTGTAACGTACACCTAATTGTGTCACATTTCTAGTTAGTTGGCGTTGCATAGCGCTGGCTCGAAATAGCCAAACCGCCGATTACATTTGTGCATCCGAAGTGTCATAGTAGGACTGCAACCAACATTGCTTTTAATTTTATTTGCGAAATATAGGTTACATATTACTCCAAGCTTACAGTCTTTAAATTATATTAAAAGTAATCTAGAGAAAACGTTATGTTACAAAATACAACCAGTTTACATTTTACGTGTGCTACACGTATCGTATATTATATATTTGGATGATTGTGTTCTCTATAAATAAATAAAAAAACGGACCAAAGTAAAACTCGGGTGTTGAGCATTCTTTAGTATACTCGATCTAATACATACAAAGTACGAAAATTTTGCATGGTTAAGCTTGCATGTCTGCAGCTGATACAGGATTTGAGTTAAAATATGCATATGCTTATACACTATACTGTAGAAAGGAAAAATGATCATTGTTGTATATATTTCTGTAAACCTATTTGTGGTATGCGTCGATTAATTTATAAATTGACTTATTTAAATATATTTGGTTCTTTACTTTCATTTTCTAAGAGTCATAACCTAAATATAAGTATATAAATTATAAATTCAATCTAATAAAAATAAGTGATTACTTAAATTTTGCTTATTAAAGAAATATCTTATCCCTTTTCAACTGAAATTAATTAGTTTTCCAACAATTTTAAAAATGTGTGCTTTGGGGAAATCAAATAAAGTAGGGGAAGTCCGGGAGAGTTGAACCACTTTTAATATATTATATCATAATTACTTACTTATTGGGTTTAGAAAATC